>JAADKT020010018.1:0-19911 GCA_011763395.2 Chrysaora chesapeakei
CTGGCACCAGACGTCCCTTTCTCTGCGTCCTTGTTCTCTGAGTCCTTTTTGTTGTTTTTGTCTCTTTTTGAGCTCTTTGTGTCTTTTTGTGGCTTCTGACCACACTGTATGGTTAAAGCATTTTCACAGCTTTCACTGCTACTCGTTTCACTGGCAGATATCTCCATTTGATCCTCTGTAATCTCGTCATATTCAGCGAGTATATTATCTGCGGGTGTAGGTATAGGTATAAGTATATATATTTCAATATTTATTATCAATTGTAATGTATACTTTATCAAGAGCAATGAAATAAAATAAAACCAGAAGATTGAAATTAGAGACAAAGAGAATAGATTAAGTAGTACCTTCAGGTTCTGATATTACCAATTTTACTATACCAATATTGTTATTGGGGTTGTCTTTTGGTTCTGGGGTGCATGAAACTGTGCATATAATTTTCAATGACAATTTTGCTTTTCTTGCAGGAAATAGCTGGAAGAAATCTGCATGAAATTAAAGAGCAGGCTAAGAAAGTCTTTAAAGTTCAAGTGAAGTTCGTGTTTACGGACAGGCAGGGAAGTTATCTGCGAGGTCCACTGTAAGGCTTTTGTAGAATCAGTTTTGTTAAGTAATTCATTTTCTTGAAGAAGCACAAAGTGTAATATTAATGAGAGAAACAACATTTGTTTATATTTAAGAGACAATGAAGAAATATATATATCTCCAATGTGTGGTGATCTTAAGAAAAGAGGTATGGGTGGTTCACGTGGAAGAACCATAGTTGGAAGGGCATTTCCTCCTAATGGAAGGGCTGGGCGTCGAGGTAGAAAATGGAGGCCCTCAAACCAGGGAAATAGAAGAAATCACAGCAACCTGAAGAACATGGTGACCAAAAACGTAGCAGCTGGCAAAATGCTGGGAGAATTACTGAAAAATTTAATTTATAAAGATTAATATAGAATCACCGTCAGTTCTTGTATTTCCTTGAGGGACTGTTCCTTGATATATAGTTGTAACTAAATTGGGAAAGAACATGATGTCATGAATGGACCTACAGAGTATCCAGTGTCTTCAGACCAATTTTGTGTGCTGTATCTCATTTCAGGGCATGTTGTTCCACCTTGCCACGTTTTAAAAATGATGGAGAGCGATGAGTGTTTTCTGTTTTAAATATGATTTGCTGAATACAATTTAGAAGACTGGAAAATGAGGATAAAAATATAAGGAAATGGCAAAGCTCCACGAACGAGAAATCTTTCTTCCAAGAAACCCAACTCTTGAAAGTGCCTCTTAATAATGTAATGAAGATAGGAAGTGAAAAATAAGAAATGGATGAAATCGATCTTTATGAATGGTGGCAACGAAAGCCGCATTTCTCAAATCTAAGTTTACAACATGGATTAGCGATTTACGTTATTTACGTATTGTAATGTGACTTGATCATTTTAGAGAAAAGCTTGTCAAAGTTTGCAATATGTGTACAGTGGTGTATATAGGAAAGGTGTAGTTCGATAGGATAGCAGTAGTGTTTCTAATCTTGCCTTGAAATACAAAGAATATGATGGAGAGCAGAGTGAGAGCATTTGGAGACAAGGCAAAATGTGCAATGAAGCACATGGACAGTGCTTTGGTCGAGCTGGAGCTGGATATGGAGGCAGCCATGTATGATTTTATAAAAGGGAAGAGGGCGCTTGGCAAAGAAAGATTGAAGAGAGGCTTCATATGCAAGGCAGCGCATGAGATAAGCACTAGAGAGCTGAAAACTGCGAAGAAGAAAGTTATAGCCGAAATTGGAGAATTGTGGACAGCGGAGAAAGGCAAGATGAAAGAAGGACAGAAAAAAGAGGTGGAGGGAGAGACAGATGCGGAGTTTAAACATGGAGCAGAGCAAGTTGAAGAGGAGTATAAACTGGAAGAGCCCTGGAAGCAGATGCAACAGCAGGAAGAGAAACCGGTGGAAGAGAAGACGGAAGAGAAACAGCACGAAAGGAAAGTGGCATCAGAGGAGAAGGAGGGGAAACAGCAGGGAGAGAATGAACAGTATTGACTTATAGTTATTATAGTTTACAGTTTGTAGTATTGTAGATAATGTTGATTTTTCAGCCAAATACATATCAGTTAGCTGAGGACAAAAATGATATTAACTGTGTGTGCATCTCTTAATTCGATGATCGAGAAAGGCGTTCGCAGGTTTGTTTTTGAGAAGGATTTGCACATGTAGGAACACGTCCGGGTGAAAGAAAGAGTGAATAGAAATACAAGGTGGACCGAAGAATTTGAGAAATCCTAAGATGGGTGGCTATATGTGGGGATAGGCGGGTAAAGATAGGCGTAGCGTTGGTGAGTGCGGGGGAGATGCCATGTTGTTGTTGCTATGCGTCCTTTTCTACGTAAGTAAAGACCAGGCAATCATTGAGTCCGGGTAGAAGGGAAAAGTCCGGGTAGAAATGGGAGGAAATGTTAAAATTCCTATGAATGATTGAATCAAGATAAGAAATCCAAAATAACAAATTTTCACCGTCCCCTGCTTTACATAGCCAGGTCAATAAACATAAAGCAAAGGAATGAAGCTGAAATTGTTGACAAAGACAGGGTCAAAATCTTTCTTGCAAGAAACCTAGCTTTTTCAAAGGCATTTTTGAAGAATCAGAAAATCATGAACCGGCAATTAATGAATCATGAGAACAAAAAATGACAAGGGTCATTGACGTGAAATTGCCTGTTAATAGGTAAAAAAACATGAAGAGTATCTAAAAAAAATTGAGAGGGATATTTTCTTGGTTGCAAGCTAAAAAGAGGAAAACGATATTAAAATAAATTTAACAAATACATTGACAGGAATGATGCAATGATGCAATTGATGAAAAATGCTATGAGTATTAATATAGGTGAGGGAGGAATTTGTTATGCTTTTAAAGAAATTAAAGCCATTACAAAAATCAGACAAATGCTTAGAGGATCATTAACTCCGAAATCACTTTCATATTTACTCGCACAAAATCACGAGGAATATTTTGTTGGTTGCAAGCCAAAAAGGGGAAATCGATATGAAAATAAATTAAAAAATACATTCACAGGAATGATGCAATGATGCAATTAATTAGAAATGCCATGAATAATAGTGTAGGTGAGGGAGAAACTCATTATGTTTTTAAAGAAAATAAAGCCATTACGAAAATCAGACAAATGCTTAGAGGATCATTAACTCCGAAATCACGTTCATGTTTACCCGCAATGACGCAATAGGTAAAAGTAAACAAAAAGCAAGATTTGTTACGAAAAAACCTGGGTAAATGGGGAATAGAAAACAAACTATTTTCCTGAGTAGTTTTTTCTGGGTGACCTTACTGATTAAAACTTGGTTTACATTGTTAACAGGAATTGAAATTAAGAAATTCATCCAGGAAATGTTAATTAATTTTTAGAACAATAAGGGCATGGCCATTAATGTGAAATTGCCTCAAAGACATGGTTGAGTAAATTAGAAGGATGCAACAGGTTGAGGTAAACAAAAATCACAGATTTTTTACGGAAAAAATTAGTAAATAGGAATTGAAAAACAAACAATTCTCCCAAAATGCCTAAAAAGGGAAAACGTATCGGTGCATTGAATCCTGGCCCGACAACGTTTCGAACCCTGTCATGTGTGCCACATAACACATCGACCCTTAAAGACCCTTCTGAGCTGTGAAGCAGCAGCTAAACTGAAATTATGTTGTAATGGCACAAGCCACCCCGTGACTGGTTGAAACGAGGAGGCTCTTTGTTTCTTAACACAGTCAGCCAGGGGCACGCTTCCAAGGTTGAGCTTGCCAACCTTTGTTTGCAAAACCACCGTTACTGTATGAAATGTATGACCTTTGTTTCCCATTTTCCCCGGTCCGATATCACAACAAAAGTGCTGGTATTTGCAACCCCACGAGTCAGGTGGAAGCAGCGGGCACCCGAAGCTGTCATGATGGCACGCCTACAACTCGGGTGCTCAAGACCCACTGGACTTCGCACAACCCGGCACGGCCCAACCCGAGGAGCTACCGACACCAGTTGACCCACATGCCAACATCAAATTTTAGTATATAAGATTATCATAAATTTAAATAAATTGTGGCGTAATGGAAATTGACTATTGTTTTAGAACTTCCAGCAGCAAATTTGATATTTTCATGAATGCTGTTAGCATAAATGTAGAAGTCATAATAGGTTTTCACACAATGAGGCAAAATTATGAATATAAGAAGATGTGCAGATGAAAAAAGAAGACATGGAAATAAGAAGAAACTAATGTTACAATATGAAGCATCAGAGAAGCAATTTGCCTAAGCCATCCAAAATCTGACTGACACTGTCAGCAGAATTAATGTATGTCTTAGGGTTTTGCAGTTATGCAGATTATGCTACATCCAGCAATGCCAAATCAATATAATTTGTCTCTTACCCCCGTCAGACCCATGGTGATGGCATGTACAATCATCAGTGCCAAAACCTATACAATACAAAATCTTGCAATGATTCAACAGCCTAGTCATCAGTTGAATATTTAAAAGGATGATCAATGTTCGGTAAATCTGAACAATACCATAAGTTGATCACAACAATAAATTTATTTAACTGTAATGCATATACATTGCAACTATCTGTATGTTGATAATCAATGTTTTTGAGAAAAGAATAAATTTTTCTTTTCTTGGGACTCCCCAAAGTTAACCATTATTGCCGCCTTTGCTATTTGTGGTTGGATTCTTTCTCATGTGCAACTGTTGACTTGATGCATTCATCTTCTATATTTTCTATTTGCATCTCACAAAAGTTGTACATGATGAAAAATGCATATAACATCTGGCAGAAAAACTTTTGAAACGTCTATATCTCTCTGAAGAATTGCTGCTCAACTGTGTTTACCCCATTTGAATATTCTTTCATAATATCTGGTTGAAGGGAATAAGCATTGTCCCCATGCAAGCAAAGTGGTAAACTTTCCTGACATTTAACAAACCCTTTTGGGCAGGGAGGGAAAGCGTGATTTTGTAGGATAGCATTAATTTGTGGGATGGTGAAAATGTGTGCATCATGTACACATCCAGGCCACTAGATAACACCATCCATGAAGCAGTATTGATAACCACAAGTGGCCTGGCAATCAATGAATACATACCTGTTCTCTCTGTTTAGGTAACCTGTTGGGCTCATTGATTGTTGTTTGATGACAACATGTGTTCCTTCCATGGCCTCAGTGCATTTCGGGATCACATGGTGCTCATAGAAATTGGCTGGCAGAAATTCGACATCTTCTTCCTAAGCTTGAGTTTGAATCAATAAAAAATATACTTAAATGGCTTTTTGAACAATGTTTCAAGTAAAGTTGCAGTTTTTCAACCAGGTGTTCCAATTTTCAGGTCTCTTTCTTCTGAATCTTTAAAATCATTTGGTCTCGAACCAACAGCCAATCAACTGCCCAAAAACTATGGTAATTTGCAGAAAATTTAAGGTAGAACATCAAAATGAGGCAGACAGTGCTGACATGTGTGTGGCTTTATGAAGAGATCAAGAATTTTCAAGGAGAAGCATGCAAAACAATCCATTTAATTTTTGTTATGTGCCAGAAAAATATTTATTACAAATTTGTAGTAATTATAAAAATGCTGTCAGAGTACCAATTATAATTTTCATAATGTCTATACTTTTTATACTTAGAAACAGTACCCTACCATCAGCTTGGGTGACTTTGGACTCCTGGGTGACTTCGGACACACTCACTATCTTGCATTTTATCACTGTAAACACATATAGCACTTAACGACTAGCGCAGTCACCATGTCTGTTTTGACATTCAGCAACCTTCCATTCTGATGACGAAATTTGAAACACTTTTTTCTTTGCCTCCCTTCCCTGATATTTTAGAGAAACATTGATGGAGAGCGTTTTCTGAATTCATAGGTATAGTCTATACCCTTTTGGAAATCTTGAAAATTTGTTAGTCGAGCTTTTAGTAAAAGAGAGTCATTTTCTGTTTGACTACCACTAGTAGTCAAACTTACAATGAGTAAAAAAAAGGAAAAAATGGTGCCAGAAGAACTACAATCCAGCTCCACACCAGCAACACCACAAAAAAGCTCCACAAATGCATGTTACAGAAGAAAACAGGTAGCTGCTGTTGCCAATGAAATCAAATGGATATGTAACAGCTGCGGCAATGGCTTGGCTGGTGACCATGGCGATGGGAATCAGTGGATTGTTTGTGATATATGTGATGATGCTTTTCATCTGCAATGCTCTGGAACCAAGTATGAAAAAAACGAAAATTGCGACATAGATATCACTGAGATGAATTTCTTTTGCCCAAATTGCGATCAATATTAAAAAAGAACACACAGTTTTTGTCTTGTCATTTCTCCTCTCAAGTATCCTTTTGTTAATCAATCATGACGATTAATGATATTATATACCTAACTAAGGCACATTTCATAAAAATTTAGACGAGATATATGACAGAAATATGTCAATCATTTAACACAATATCAATGGATCAATCACTAACCTTTTAAGAAATTCTTCGCATCTTTTTTATATTGCTTGTTTAACACAATATCAATGGATCAATCACTTACCTTTTAATAAATTCTTCACATCTTTTTTATATTGCTTTTTTATTTCTTTAGACATCGATGAATTATTGTCTTGACATAAAATATGAATAAACAGTTCATCTAAATTTAAATCTTCTAACAATTTGGATGTATAAGAAAGATAATTCAAAATATGTCTCAATAAGTCAGCCAGCAAAGAGTTATTGGTGCAAAGTTGATAGTTCTTCTTATTATGAAGTACTGCATAGTCATTCTTCTTCAACTCTGTTAATTTGAATGTATGATGTATTAGAGCAGCAAAACTATTTGCTTTCGAAATATTGCATGATCCTTCCTTATATCGTCCCATCCGAATGTGAACAAAACTTCAGAAAAGATTGCTGAAGCTGTAAAGATATATACAGAGCTCAAGTAATTTACAAAGTCAAAAGGTTACAAGTATTTTAAAAAGGATAAGAACAGATGTATACTAAAGAGGGCAAAACATCAATCCTGCATGAAACACATAAGAGCAGTTCATTTTCAACTTTTGACACTAGAGGTAGAAAACAAGTGATCAGATAGCAAGCAAAATGAAATCTTTGAAGACACTACATACAACGATAAAGAAACTCGATGTCATGATGCTGAATATGATGATATAAGAGTAAAACTCAATTTTACTGACAAGTAAAGTACTCAAAAAAAACTGCAGCTGAAACAATAATAAGTATTTTTCAATGACGTCATAACAAAAAATATACATAACAAATCATAATAAAAGTTTGTTTCATTAAACTTATCATATCTTACTGTGCAGGAAATTTACCTGCATTAAAAGATTCATTGATAAGATCAGCTACAGGTCCCGACAGTACATCACTTATATATTTAATCATCTTAATTGGTATATAATACGAACCGGGTGATTTTGAATAATCATGATTCATGATTTGATTTTTAACTTCTTCAAAACTAACTGGTGAAATGAAGAAACTTTCTGCTAATGCTTATTATCTTATTTAATATTGTAATGAAAAATGTCGGAAAACTGAGGGGCAACTCACTCCTTCAAAAAATGATGATGAGGGACAATTGACACAGGATAAGAATTCCGTCAACTTTGTTAAATAGTCCTATTCTCATTTTCAGAATTCTTAGACTTCAATTGGAAATCCCGGAAAACTGGAGGGACGCTTGACTCATTGACAACTGAATTGAGTTGAATTGTAATGGAAAATGTCGGAAAACTGAGGGGCGATGCACTTGTTTGAAAAATGATGATGAGGGACGATTCACATAGGATAAGAAGTTTGTCTACTTTGTTAAATAGTCCTGTTCTCATTTTCAGAATTCTTAGACTTCAATGGGAAATCCAGGAAATTCAAAGGGGTGCTTGGCTCATTGACAACTGAATTGAGTTGAATTGTAATCGAAAATGTCGGAAGACCGAGGGGCGACTCACTCCTTCAAAAAATGATGATGAAGGACAATTCAATCAGGATAAGAATTTTTTCTACTTTGTTACATAGTCATGTTCTCATTTTCAGAATTCCTAGACTTCAATTGGAAATCCCAGAAAATCATAGGGGCGCTTAACGCATAATTATGTGATGTATTCTATTCGTCAATTGCAGGAGAGTATGCCACGCTTTGATGAAGACATATTGTTCTTTGGAGATGAAACGCCCATAAAAAGTGACAATTTATTTCATGATTCAGTCCAGCTTCTACCTACTTTGGACGATAGTGTTCTTCCTACCATTAATAACGTAATCAATTTTGAGCATGCAGTAGACAATATGGAAACACGGTAGATAGAGCTTCTTTCAGGCTGTTTCAGCTCAGTTTAACTTTTATACATCATGATTCTATGTTCATATTTAATTCTATTTTCCCACTCTTATTCATTCTTTTGCAATGTTGTCATGAAGCTATAAAAGTTGTTGATCCTGTAGACGTAATTGCAGTCATTTGGGAAAAGGAGATTTGAATTTGTGAAAAATGCGTTTGGACATCATTAGAAATTAGATACAGCTACACTTGGTTCTATCTGGATTAAAATCTGCCTATTTTGACAAGTCATACAATGAAAAACACTATATTCCATACAGCATTTTCTTGTGTATAAGTGGGGCATGAAGTGAGGTCTCGGCACACAAAGCTTCAAAAAACGTTGTGCACTACTTATAAATTCCTCTCAACCAATTTCTATAAACTGTCGTATTTTTTCCGTATCACTATAATGGAAAAGTCATTAACGATCAGACGCACGCTTGTGCTTCCTGATATGGTTGAAGCATTCAAAGATCCATCAATTGTACGAAAGAGATTGGTGCTGACGGTAACAAACAAATGAGGAATCAAGGAAGAGGCAGCTGATTTGGGTGGTGTGATGAGGGACACTCTTTCCGCATTCTGGTGCGAGTTCTTCAAGGGACACACAGTTGGCTATGATGGAATGGTTCCATTTGTAAGACATAATTTTTTTCAATAAGACTGGAAGGCTGTCTGCAGAATTCTGAACAAAGGGTATCAAGAGGCACGTTACTTCCCCCTAAGACTAAGTAATGGGTTTGTCATTGCTGCATTTTTCGGCAAATCTTAACTCTCTCCAGAATTATCATTACAGAGTTTCTTGATTTGGATTTCACGGGTGAATTGGGATGACATATTGGAACTGCTGTCAACTCTCTCCTCTAAAAGAATCCCAAAATCTGATGCTGATCTGCATGATATCCTCTTGGAAATCGCCCAACAGGAAATGGTACAGAGACCCAGCTACATCAGAGAAGCTTGGGATGATATTCTGCAACAAGGAGTTATTTTAGTAAACAAGAGTTAGAAAGTTTTCGAAGCATCAAAACCAACCGGAAAGAAGGTTATTGCTCTGCTGCGGGCCGAAATAGCAAATGATCAGGAGAGGGAAGTGTTTGGTTTTTTAAAAAAATTTGCACGTGGCTTGAGAGACGAGGATTTGTTGAAATTTATGTGCTTTGCCACTGGTGCGGATACAATGTGTGTCAAGCATATTGAAATTATTTTCACCCAGCTTTGAGATAAAGAAAGAAGAGTGATCGCTCACACCTGTGGACCCACACTGGAGGTGCCGGTGACATACGAGTCAAACGTCGTGTTTAAGGAGGAATTTTTAAATAACCTGCGTAGTGGATACTGGAATATGGATATTTGCATAGGACTTTCGTGTCTTTCATACCATACAAACATGGATTCCCTCTTTATAGGTTCGGAATCTTAGCTTTTGAATAACTGTTGCACAAGTTTTAGGTTATAGATATAAAACGTTAATAAAGATGTAACTATATCTGCAAAATTTGTTGTTTTTCAATACCATTTTGCTACATATTCATGTTGTTTTGTTCCTTTTACGATATATATGTACTGTTTTGTTAATTTTGAAATGTGAATCAATACAGTTGGACGCTATTGCTTTCTCTTGGCCATTACAAACTGTCTATCTATTGTAACAGTTCTAGATAAAGCAATTTCGCCTCCGAAACTGTCATGGGCATGTTGAGATTGTGCTCCATGATAATTAAAATGGCAAGTTCTGCAAATTCGGCTTTACAGCCATGAACAGATAGGTTGGATGCAAAACTTTGTGCAAGCAGGAAGTTCAAGTTTCAAGTTTTCATTGTGTATTCTCAGCTTATTTACAAAAATACTGATTTAAACTCATTTAGTTTGATACAATTAATACATTCAAAACTCATTTCTTATTTATTACAAAAACAGTAGTTGTATCAATAAAAGCAGCTGAATGACACATGGAAATAACCCAGAGAGGGCTTTCTTGCCATGTGCCATTTTGTACGTGAATTTAATCAATCATGTTATAATAGCATACACAAAATGAATATGAATTAATATTACTACTTTTTTTCTAAGCTTAAACAATAAAGGTTAACTAAATCAAAATCGCCAATTAAAGATTAACATTAAAATTAATAAAAAAAATAAAAATAAAAATAAACAAAATTATAATATTAGGAAGGGGGGGGGGGGTGGAATGCTTTTAGTCTTGTAACTAAATATTTTTGTCTTATGCCTATATGTTATTTAAACAGGTGTTAGTATTTTGAAATCAGGAATTTCTTGAAGGCTCTAGAAAGTTGACTTGATCTACAGAGATCTTGAAATCTCGTGTTCCAGTTGTCTCTGGCAGGAAGTACATAACGTTTGGCTTACCATGGGGTGCTTCCGCATTTCTGCCTGGTCTTATCTTATGATCGTTCCAATTCTGTTTCACTTGTTATTACTATCATTATAGAGTTGTCTTTTTCTTAGTTCTTTGAAACAATTTTGCCACCAGTTGAATGGCAAAGAACTATTTCATAGCAAAAAAGAAATAGTTCTTGGTACTGAATTCAGCCCAGTGATTTTAGGTGACCCTGCTTACCCGCTTTTGAATTGGTTAATGAAGGCTTATCCATAAAATCAGAACATCTATTGTCTTAGCCGAGCCAGAATGACTGCTGAAACACATTCAGAAAATGGAAAGGGTGTTTTCGGAGATTTCTGAAGCATGTTGACATGGGAGTCAATACTTTATTCTCTGCATCATGTATTTTACACAACATGTGTGAGCTGAGAAAAGATAATTTTTTTGATACCTGGTTAGAAGAAACAAGTATGGCTGTTGAGCAGCCAAATGTACCAGCTTTAGCAGAAATTGACACTATAATAGAGTTTGATGCTTGTGAAATAAGAGAAACTATTGCCCAATATTTTTTTGGGAATATGCCAATGGCAATTGAAGTGTGCTTGTGTAATTTGATGTTTTGGGTAAGAAATCAGGCTGCTGTTGACTTGAATCTTTTCCCTGCATAAGAAAACTAAATAATTATTAGAGAAATCATGTATTAGAGAAAGCATGTTGCATTGTGGTTTACTTTCAATTAGATAAAATGCCAAGGAAATCCTGAGGACAAATTAAGAATAAATCACTTATAAGTTTAATTCCTTCGTCTTTGATGTATAATTTCTTTTCATATTAAGAGCATTTTGATCTGTATATGTTTATATTTAGACATATTAAAACAATAAGGTTGATACTTAACAACACAATACCCCCAAACTGCCATTTTTAGTTTGGTTTCTCAGTCCCAGATCTCGGAAGAAACATCTGGTCCATTTCCATTATATTCATTGGAATGCAATACAAAAATTGAAAATTTTACAGAGATTTAGCTCCTTAGTAGGATGAGAAAAATCAATAACTTGTACCTCAATAATCTATTTTTAAAAAGGGTTTTTGAACCAAGAAATCTGTTAACTTCACAAAATTCTTTGTGAAGGGAAAATTTGTCAATTCGTGAGGAAAGTAATGTCAGTTGGTAGATTACCTGTTCGTGTAAAGTACCCCATCAATACAGAAATTATTTTTCACTAGTACTAAGCTAAGGCTCTAGTGCTCAGTCCAATAAAGATTAGCAAAATGCAGCTGTAAAAGCTTTCTGTGCAATTTCGTGCGAGTCTTTTTCGCATGTTCAACCCTTCGGATTCCCAATATATCCCTCTTTTCTGATAAAAATACAATTCTGATGTCTGTGTAAATTATGTACAAAATAACTTAAAAGAATATGCTAGAAATCATTACCCTGTTACCTTTCATATAAGCAGATGTGATTTTAACTGCAATTACAAGATTTTTGAGATTTTCGAATCGACACATCAACAGCATTAAGATGAATGCACTGTAAAATATTTTTTGGCATTTCCAATTTGCATTCAATGTTTGGCCAGCCAAAGGTAGAAATATTTTAACAAAAATATCTGGAATACGTTAAAGCAAACAAAACAATAGCTGGCAGTGTGTCATTCATTTTTAAAATTTACTGGCGCAATGTGCGTATATCGAAATGAAGTAGCAGTGTCTTCATCTTAAGTGTACTCATATCTGAGGTGATAGGGTGTGTAATTTCAGTCTTCAGCAATAACATTTTGTCACAGATAACAGACATTAAGAGGAGAGTAAAGGTTTTCTCTGTCAAGGCACTGCCCACTGCACATGCACAACTCCGTGCATTATAAGCCAAACTCTCTGCATTCACATCTTATTGAGCATTTCTTTTTGCAGCTATATCTCACTAGCTCCCTGCATGCTTTTGAAGCTTCTGACCCGGTCGTTCATAAAGGTGACACCTTTCGGTTAGAAACATTCCAACGCCATTTTGTAACTTGAGGGAATTCCACTGTTGATTGACCCCAGACAAACCTTGAACAAAAAAAAAACAAAATTTTTGCATCACTTCCTCTGTTTGCTTAATATCAAGGCTAAAGTTTCTGATGAGCGGCGCAACTTGAAGTTTTTAGATAATGCAATAAACAGTTGCAAAAACATTTGGCAGTGCAAAATTTATAACACATGATTCTGTTCTGTTATATTTTTGCCTTCTTGGAAGATCAATTGCCATATATTTGCATTATCTGATTCTCTTCTTCCGATATGTGAGTAAGAATCATGTAGAATCCACAAAGGCTTAACCCATCAAGAGTGCACTTGCTGTCATCCATTCAGTCTTCACAGATTTCAAAGTGTTTTACTGAACTCAGCTCGAAGAGAAGATTGGGTCAAGCTGATGAGAAGAGAAACTGAAAAGAGGTCTGCTTGGACCTCTGGGAGCAGCAACATGGTGTGCTCAGAGCATTTTGTCCATGGAAAACCAACACTGGATAACCAAGATCCTCCTCTAAAGCTTGAGTGTGAAAAGCCAATTCCCAAAGAGAGAAGAGTTTTATTTTGCCAACCTGCGACAAAGAAAACTTGCAAAAAGGCCACAGAAATCAATATCCCGCATGAAGAAGCTAATCAATAAATGACGAACAAATTAACCATGAACTGAATGTGGTTGCGCCTGTATTACAAGTCTGTAGCCCCTGTCAAGACAAGGATGCAATAATAGCATCATTAACAGCTCAGCTTACTGGTATGACCCTTGAAAGAAACAAACCAGAAGAAGAGGTTTCAGAGTTGCAAAATAATGTCAAGCAGGAAAGAAATACTTTCAAACCATTTACATGGACTAGAATAAAGAAAGATGCTAGAATGAATTTCTACACGGGCATCCAGACTATTACAATGTTTAACGTGACTTTTGGGTTGACAAAGCCCTCACTTGCTGGATTTTAGAGGGGAAGCAAGCACATTGTTTCAACAAAATTCAGGTAAGCAGATATTTGGAGACAGCAAAAGGACCAGTTTTTATTAACACTAATGAGACTTAGACTTAGGCTAATGGTTGAGGATCTAGCTGATAGATTTTGTATTTCAGTTGGGACTTGCTCATGCATTTTTGCTACATGGATTAGGTTGCTGAGTGACCTATTAGGCAATGCTTTGGTGGTTTAACTCCAAAGGAATGTCATCAAAGGCAACTTTTCAAAGGTTTTTTGTCAAAGCACAAGAGAACAAGCTGCATGATTGATTGTTCTGAAGTTTTTATAGAGGGGCCAAAATCATTAGATGTTCAAGCAACAACTTGGTCTGACTATAGAAAGCACAATGCTGTCAAGTTTCTCGTCACTATTGCTCAATCTGGGATTATATTGTATGTCTCTGACTGTTATGGAGGAGGAGCATCATACCAGTTTATCTGCCAGTACAGTGCTTTTTATAGTCACCTCAGAAGCAGAGATGAAGTTATGGCTGACCGTGGCTTTCAGATAATGGAGGACCTCCTTTATTACAACTGCACAGTGTTCCTCCAGGTGCAAGAATGAAATCCCAGATGACATCTTCAGAATGCCAACACACCAAAGAAGTTGCAAATATGAGAATACATGTAGAAAGAGCAATAAATAGAATGAAAAGCTTCAAAATTCTAAAAAAACACTCTTGCAATCAATATGTTGCCATTAATTGATGACATTGTACACATCTGTGCAGCTTTGTGCAACATACAAGGATTTGCAGTCTCCATCTTTGTTTTAATTTCATGTGCTTTTGAAGCAGTAACCGAATGCTTCCTGTAGAAAAACTAATCAGGATTATCCGACTGGCCTCTTGTTGCTTGCTCTATGCTGCAAAATTCTTAAGCCTTTTTGCTTGAAATAAATCTTTTAAACTCCTCTGCATCAGATGCTGCAAGCAAATGATCATCAAATGAATTCACAAGAAACTGTTGTTCTTTCTCAGGTAGGTCTACTTGATCATTTGCTACTGCAGAATTAATGATTGAAGGAGTTTCACTGCATTCATTGTTAAGACTGATACAGTGTCTCCTAAGCTCAAGCTGTGGTTATTGTTTGAATTAGCTTTGTAAGCCTTTTTCGGAGAGGAATCTATTTCTGCTCTCTTTTTACCTCTTCTTTCAAAATCACTTCAAGCAAGTTTGAGATCTTTTTTTTAATGTTCCTGACTAATTTCTTGCTTGGCAGCCATTGGCAGGGAGTGATGTGCAGGAAGGGTTATTCAGTCCCATCCTACTTGCAGCTTTGATGTGAAATAGGGCTGCAGCAACATGATTGCATGTCTGCGATAAGCCTGACATACGTGTACAATGTGCTCTTTAGATTTTTCCACTTTTCTTCACTGTACAAATCCATAATTTATGATGGGTGTCATTAATGCGCTGAGAAGGCCTGCATGTCCCATTCAGGAGGCAAACTTTGCTGTCACTTTTTATGTTATGAAAGTGAAGAAGAGAAAGCCATCATTGTGAATAATATTTGTAAGCTTTTGATGTCTTATGACCTGATGGATCACTGCTAGCAAGCTCATTAGGATGGCAGGCCATGAAGTTGAAAATATCCATGTATAATGTCAATGGCCAGAATTTAATTTCCATGATTTCGCTGAGCCAGCCACACTGAACAGTCAGAGGATCAGGGATCACAACATCATCTTCTATCAGCAACTTCTGTTGATATTCACTCGCTATCTCCTTTTGAACTTTCTCAGCTGTTTTCTTTTATAAGGATATTGTTTTCATATGCTACAAACACTCTTGCTGCAAATTCTTCTTTTTTTCCGCTCACTTTCAATCCACGAAGATGCAAGAAATTTTCTTGCTTGTCGACCTTCATCTTCGATATTCGATCCAGATTCATTTTCCTCACAATTCTTTGTTTAGCTTTCGTCAAGGAAGCAAAGTTTGTGGTCTGCCAGAGCTAAGTACTTGCCAGAGCTTTTAAAAAAGCTGTCCCGAAGATAACAGACCACAAGGAACAAGAAAATCACAAAATGTATCATGATAAATAACACAAACTTCACCTTCAAACTTCCAACTCACCGTGAACACAATGTTGCCAACGCAGCCAAGCGAAATCTTTCAGCCAAAAATCTCTGCCCAGGCGTCGTTGAAAAGGTGTCTAAAAGTCTTAGCGTATCAGTGTACTGGAAGCCCACTCACATTGACCAATACCTGAATGCGAACTCGAATCACTTAGACAGCATCAAAACAGTGTCATATCTTCTCTCTTCAACAGAGCAATATCTATCACAAGCAATCTTGATGATCTACATAACGATTACAAAGGATCTCAAGTGTTCCAAAGGCCAATGAATATAAACAAGAAGATATATGCAAAGTCAGCAGACAAATCGCAAAGCCTAGACAGAATACTGAGGCTGACAAAGTGGGACCTAAATGTACTATGAACCTGCCATACATTAGAGAGACAAGTGAAAAATTCCGTCGATCTTCCTCAAAACAAATACAAGGTGTACTTTTTATTCCCTTAATACACTTAAAAAATTGCTTTCAAGACCAAAAGACAAAGTTGAAAATTTCTAAAAATCAAAATACCATATATAGATTGTCCTAAATCATATATACGACAATTGAAAAGAGGAAAGGAACTAGGCTCAAAGAACAAAAATCAAATGTGACCCATCGTCGAATGTACAAAAGTAATCTTGCCAATAATTGCTAGACAGAAAAAAGCCAGATGCATTGATATAACATTTCAGTGATTGATGAGGATAACAACTGGAAAAACAGACTTGCTAAAGAAAGCCTTCACTCAGTTCTATCAACTCCTTGTATCAATCAAGTATCTTACTCGATCCCAGAAATCTGGTTGAATAACATCAAGGTTGCACTGAACACAATTATTTTGTAATTATTTTCACATAGTTTCACTGTTTTGGAATTTGTTTAAAATCACAAATCACATCAAGATATCATTAAAATTTTTAAAAGGATTTGAATTCGGCATCGGTACATAGTTATTATTTTCCATTATATGTTCATTAAGAGCAGGCATGACTGAATTAGCAAAATAGTTTCTAAACTTTGCTTTAATGGTAGAAGCATACTCCGTAATACTCAAAATAACACCGTACTTAAATCTTAGATGCTTGGGAGACCCTGTTCAGACCACCCAAATTTTTGTTGTTGCAATGAGATAAAAAAGATTACAAACATATCTGTTTGGTTCCAAATCGTTTAACCTGGCAAGAAATTAAAGAATATTAATATGTCTCTTCAATTGAGGTGTTATCCTGCCTAATACAGCATTAATTTCCTTTGTATCCAATCCTGTTAAAGTCTGTTCCTCTGCTTTTTTTGAACATAAATTTTCATCTTGATACAATGCTTCGTTTAATGATTTTTCCATCTTAAAGAAAGCCTGTAATGACTTTGATCTTTTAATTTTTGAAAGTCTTCTTATTTTACGTGATAAACCACTTCTTCATAATCAAACCTCAAGTATTCCTTCGTTTTTGTTTTAATTGTGTCGCTATGCTGTAAAATTCTCTCGCTTTGCCTTTAATTAATTCAATCTTTAGTTATCCATTGTTACTGATTAGTATAAATTAACCATGACTCAACTTTAATTTCACCTGATGATGTTGAGTGTTCATTACCCAAACGTTGTAAACATATTGTAATTTGTTTTCTTTTCTTTAACTTGTGGCCTAGCCATTTATTTAATTTCATAAAACTTGGATTTGTCGCCATGATATAAGAACCTGTTTGTAAATATGCTGCTCTGCCACTGAAGAAAGTGTCTTTTATTTTTCTATCTCACAATGTTTTTGGTTGCTGTACTTTTTTTACAATTTACCTTTCGTATTTGTTTATGATTTTTAATGAGTGCCAAGTATGCTTTACTTGCCTTTTCTTTGATTATATCAACCTGTTGACTAGAATACCCATTTGATGGAATAAAAACTTTCAAGTGTAACTGTCCTGCCTTGCCCAAGACATTAATCTATGATAACATTAACATTAATTTTATGTTAATGATATGTTAATGTTATGTTAATAATTAATAATTAATAGTTAATTTTATGTAAATGTTTAATGCATATAATAAATTTTATGTTAATGTTATGTTAATGATAATTTTAGGATAATAATAACATTAATTTATGATACCAATTTACCAACAATAAATCAACTATTTTCGTAGTTCAAGTCTAAGCAAGCACCTTTCTCATTTCAGTCAAAATCAAATCTTCAAACCAAGTTACTTCAGGTTGGGGATTTAACACAGGTCCACACAAGTATTTGTAAAAGTTACATTCTTTTATATCCCAGATGCCAATGTGATTGATTGTTACCTTTTGCGTTTGTTTTTTAGGACCATTACTTTAGCAAAAATGTTAGTTCTGGCGAGTAGTTTGAGAATAAAAAGAATAAGCAGAAGCTTCATGTTGGTATAATTACAATATTTCGACCTTCACTTTCCAGAGGTCATTATCAATATCATTACCATTACTTTAGTTTTTTAAATGTCCATCTAAATGTCACTGATATAAGTGTGTACAGTGTCTAGTTGATTTTTTAGAATTTCAGCAGATTCCGCAAGTATAACTAAGTCATCCACACACAAGAGAGTACAGAAAGTTTCATTTCCTATTGCAACTCCATTGGAGTCGGAATTTATTCTCAGATTTCAATCATTTTAAAACAATACTCTTTGACAATTTCAGAAAATTGCTAAATTCTATTGAATTATATGATGATCCAAAAGGAATTTCAGAGGAAACAATTGAACCCCCGGTAGATGATAATATTGATTTTTTTGCTAAGGAAATGTTAAATTCCGAGAAAACTTGTAATGAAGTTAAATCTATGATTGTTAAGCTTTATAGAGCCTCAGGAATTGATCTTATAACAGCCAAACTATTGAAAATCTTGAGTGACTTCATCCTTTGATTATTTGGTACTTTGGATGAAAATCAAATTGCTTATAGAAAGGGTCATGAAACAACATACCATCTGTTTACTCTTAATACTCTGATTAAAAACGCTTTTAATAAGAATAATGGTTTGTATGTTTGCTTTGTTGATTTTGGAGCTGCTTTTCATTCAGTTCCTTATTCCTTGCTTTTGAATAAACTTGTTGTAAACGGAATTTCTGGGAAATTTTTCTAAATAATCTCTATGTTATACTCTAAAGTAAAATCCTATGCTAGTGCTAATGATAGTTTAACAGAATGATGTTTGTCAAGGTTACACTTTAAGTCCAATGTTGTTTTCTTTGTTTTTTTTTTAAAGTTACGATCATTTGATTACCTACCATTGCCTAACATTTTCTTAAATATTTTGGACATGAAGATATTAACATTACGTTCTGTTTTAAGAGTTTTATTGAAATTATTATTCTGAGCAAAATAAACTTGTCTCAGGGAGTTGATGGACCCGCTCAGATTGTTTTTCAACACATGTTGATATGTTTTATGAGCTTTGTTTGAATGTTTCTTCTCCTTCTTTCACTCTGCATCAATATTTAGATATTTTCATATTTCTCTTTTGCAATTCGTTGAACATTTCTTTTTATTTCATGGTGGAATTGGATATTTCAGCTGGTTGGCAGCGTAATTTTGCAGCTGATTCTATGCAGTCGTACATATTTGTTGTGAAAATTAAAAAACATGTTCATTCTGAGCAGCTTCAATTAATTTCTAATAGGTGCCTTCACTGGTAACAAAACGTTTACTAGAATTGTCCTTATGAGGTAGGTGACATCAGTAATAATAACAGATTGTCTTATACTTTTATTATTCAGAGTATCTGTTATTCTCATAGATACTTGAACAGGCACATTGTCTGTAAGGTAATTCAAATCGACAATAATAAAATCTGAAATGTTCTCGAAAAATTGTTCAATAGAAATAGCATAATCTACAATGCTATCTGCAAATGCCAGGGAAAAAGAGAATGAGAACAAACAAGACAGAAAAATTTAAAAATGCGGCCACATCATAAATCATGACATCAGTTATCAGTGACTTGCATGCAATCAATACACAAACTTCTGATAGTTTGACAACGTTGACCACTGCAAAGGGATAGTAGGAACGCCAAGCGCGGAGATAACTCTTTAAGCGTGAGGTCAGCAATCGGAGGCTGAGAACGAAAATAGTCGAATACAGTTTTTACATCCCAAA
>JAADKT020010019.1:0-11473 GCA_011763395.2 Chrysaora chesapeakei
CTGGAGTATCAAGAAGTACCATGGATCTTGTTGCTGGTGTAAAACGAAGGCATCAGGAGGTAGGTACCTGATTTGAAGCAAAAATAAACAAAACTTTCATGTTTTCATTGTACGAATTTGTGAGGCTCAGTGTGCTACTGCTTAGAGCAGTCTCCTATTTCAAAAGCAGTATAATTTAAACAGTCAGTGGCGTTATCTTTCGCGTTTTGATATTTCAAGTCTTGTGATTCATTGCTATGTATTTTCCTTGGACTTAGAAGTGAACACTTCATGAACTTATTGTGCGTTCCCTGCGATCTTTTTTTAGCATCTCTTTAGCTTAGGGAAGAGGGAAGGTGTTTTAAAATCTTCAAACGGAATATTTCTAGCATTCGTCTCCGAGGAAACAATTATCATTACCATACTATTGTTTATAACCAGTTGATACCTTCATTTAAACGTATCCCATCATGCTCCGGTAATATCAATGTTCTTTAAAAGCATTTTTAATCGTTTTTAGTCTTAAATTGTCTCGATGTGATGCAACGTAAGACGCTTTTCCCTGAGATTTGGAGATATGATTAATTGAGCTGCATGTTCTAACTAACATTGGTCACAACAGTTTTCGGCAAAGAGAGCAACCATCCCGCAATTCGAAGCAGCAAACCACCCTTAAACATGATTCTGCCATACGACAACATTTACTGGATCACCCAGAATGTGCAGAAAACTACAACGAGTATTGTTTTCGGGCAGGATCAAAGATCCACTTAAGCATTTTAGAATCTGTCCACATGAAAACCAAGGCCGGTTCTTTGTAGACAGAAACAGTTCCTTTCTCACTTGGACTCTTCGTTAATTCTGGTTTTCCCGCAGTATCCCGCGAGTTGGGTTGTGCTAAAAAACTGATTCAGCTTCACTTTTCTGATTGGTGCATTTTTATTCGCATGTGAGTATTCGCATGTAAGTATGAATTCTGCCTAAGTCAATTGGTTCGGTGGTTCGGGCGTTTTCTGACATTTATACTCCGAGGAGTGGTAGACGAAAACAGCTTTTAAGTAGCTACAAATAAGAGATCTCCAAACTTATTTCCGCCGTTTCTCTCAATTTTAAAATGTATAGTATATTCACATCATGCACTGAAAATAAATCTCCCCCTGTGTTGTCTTGCTTTCTTCTTGCAACTTAAAATGTGTGTTTTGTTTTTTCAAAGCTGCTAGAAGTGTATGAAGCCATTTTTGATGCCATTGACAAATTAACAGAAAAGGCAAAGTTAAATTTCATGGGACTCGATAAAGGTTTGTTGATTTTTCATGACAAAGTCATGACATTTATTTTGAGCATTATCGAAAATAGATTAACAACTTCTGAGGAGCTGAGGTGGATGGGTGCGCCGGATCCCTTTGGCCTCGCAGTTTTCTGGGGGTAGGGGCTGTCTCTATCAGTCCTGATGGTCTGTTTTGAACCGGGATAGGGCTTTTGCGATGTCGCCTCGCCGTTGGATCCTGCGGGGCCTTGGGGTCTGGATGCATCCTTCACCTTAGGACCCCTAGGAAGAGCAGCTTTTAGGTTTTGATTATTATACTTTTTTATAAATGTTCTTAATATAATTATTTATGCAAATTATTAAACTATTATTATATATTTAATTATGTAGTTGCTGATAAGGCATCGTGCCAAAATATTGAAAAAAATAGAGTATTAGCCTGCCGTTAGAAGCCATTTTTACAGAGTGATAGTCTTGCTTTTCGATGCGCATCTGGTTATAGATTCTGCCTATATATTTTGTTTCGGTCTGTTTCTGATGTTTATACTCTAAGGAGTGTCAGACGAAAAAAGCTACGTATGTCCAAAAATGTTACCGCTGTTTCTCGCTTGTCTAAAAATTTTGTATAATACTCAAAGATAATTTCGTCAATATTATGATCGATCGAATACTCAGTAGAAATGCTAGACTGATTAGACTGCTATAGGAGTGAATTTTTTCGTTATTTCAACTGTTAGAGTTTCCTCATTCCGAAGAAAATTCATCCTTATAAGTCAGCATCTTAATTGTGGGCTTTTCTGTATAATGAACTCTTAGACTTATTACCTGAGTCTTACTTATCGCTATTGAATTGAATGGCTTGACGCTGAAACTCATCATTGGAGCGAACAACAACAACATCAATTCAATTCAATGTGGGCGAAAGTTAGGGACTTGGGGCAAGTCTAGTTAGGGACTTGGGACAAGTCCAATGAACTGTGTTTACCGTGCCACGGAGATTGGTGTAGTAACGCATCACCTAATTATCAAAGGCTGGATCTCAAGTAGATGAGCTAACGAGACTTCGACGCTGGCTGTGACGCTCCGTTGCTGGGGCAATTGTGAAACAGAATTGTATTCTCGATAAGAAAGAATTGATCTTTTCGTTTGTATTCAAAGTTGCTGGATTTTTCCATTGCAATGAACTTCATCTTGCGGAATCAAATTGATTTATCATTCTTAACGAACTTAAAATGTTATATTCAAAAACGATCAGCCTTCCTTTCCGAATTTTCCCCTTCAAACAGTTTGTTTTTCATTGCTACTGATAAACAACGCCAGTTTAGAGGAAACTTGTTGGGAGATTTTCATGTTAAAATTTATTAATTATTGAATGACGGTATCCCGCCAGTCATCCGTCCAAAAGCACCCTTAACATGGCTTTAGTATGCTCCGAGATTCTTGCATTACGTGATCCTGTAGTGATTACAATATTTTTCGCTTTCTACGCGTGAATGAATTCTTAAATGCTTGCATAACGTCATAGATGTTCCAACTTTATTTACAACAATTTATTTGCATAACGTCCTTTTTCACTACTTTTGTAAAACCCCAACCTATTCCGTCGGATTCCTTCTTGTCAGCCTACAAATGTTCGTGAGATGAATTTTTGTTTTTTTAGCACTGAAAGATAATAAAAATGAAATGGAGGTTGACATCATTTACGAGCGAATAATTGTGCGTATTTTTTCCAAAGTAGTTTTTGTCGATTTATTCTGAATGCCGTATTTCCTCGAGTGAACGTCGCACCCGAGTCAGCGCCCTTTTCCCCAAAATCATTGCCTCTCTATGGAACAAAAGATGGCAGTCACCTGTTTATCCGATTGGGGCACATTGACACATGTCGGTTTGGTGCTTTTCTCACATTGGCACTTCCTATAGTAAAGAAAGAGAAATGCATTCGTTTAGACTATGAGTTTGTTATCAAGATTCATCAGCTTTAAATAAATTGAGGCTTCTTCTTTGTTGATACATCCCTTTTTTTGTTCCAATATTTTTCTTTCTGATGTGGTCATGATGAATTGTAATTCATAACGATTTTAACTCAACTGAAGCTTGCTCTTTAGGTTAGGCTTGCTTTTAGAAATCGCCAGGCCTTGTCAGCTTTATTACTTTAAGTCTGAAATTGGATTGATGTTCATCTTAATGTTTATGTGTTTGTGTGACTAGAATCACGTCTCTTTTCAAGCAAATGTACTGCTTACCTAGCGTCATCCCAAATGATCTGAGCGCGTCCGTAAATTGCTCTCTATAATCACAATATAATTTTAACCGGTTACCAGCTGTCCCAGTGGTTGTAAAAGTTGCGCTGGTACATTCGAGTGCTATCTATTCAATCCCAATCCATACTACCAAAACTGCCGAATTTTCAGTAATAAATTTGATACCCAGTATAATACTCGAAGTCTACCACAAAGGTTTTAAAAGGATGGTCTTTCATTTCTAGGAACTTATAGATATCAATCAGAATCTCTTAAAAGCAATTGGAGTAAGTCATGGATCAATTGAAGCCATTCTTGATATCCTGAAAAAGTATGAATTCAAAGGCAAGCTGACAGGTGCTGGGGGAGGTGGATGTGTGTTTTCTATAATTAAACCAGGTAAATTAACAGTTTGCTTTTGCAAATATTGCTGAATTATATGCATTTGTATGTCCGTTAATCTAACATTCAAAATGATAACTCTTTTTATAGTGAATACCTTTCAGTTCATATTTAAATTCTCAGAATACTAATTAAATGAATTAAACTTGATACAGCGAAACTAACATGGAAAATAATAAAACAATTACTAGCTGTAAATAAGACATAGAAATACTATAGACATTAATATGGTGGGAATAATTTAAAGGAGGAACCTTCTCAATAGGTGAACTAATCGAGGAGAGAGCAGAGAGCACCCCCTAATATCGTACCTCCTATGCGAGAGGTTTTGGTTTATTTATCCCTGACTGCCTTCAAGCGGTATTAGTGCACGATTTTTTTTTATAAGCAACTTATTATTTTGGTCAGATCTCAAGTTGCTTATTTTTTAGCCAATATCTGGATCTAAAGTTGCTTTTAACAGTTGCTTAATTTTATTCGATTTTCATCATTGGCGTACTTGGTCAATTATTACTTTATTTGAATGTAGAGAGACATAGGAGCCATCCTGACCCTCAATCAAAAAATTCATAAGGATAGCTTCCTCTTACACCTACAACAGCAACATGTGAGAAAACTCGGTTCTAACTCCTGTGTGGGATGGGGACAACCGCTGAATTCAAAATTGGAAAGTTTCTTGGTGCACAAAATTATTTTAGCAAGCGTCTTCATGCTTTCGAAGAGACCTGACTGTAGTTGCTAAAAATATTCAACCTGTTAAGCCCCGGCTAAACTTGCCCACATTTCATCAATTATTTGCCACCAGTCGTGTTTGGCGAAATGCTGGCAGCGTTTGACCGCCTTGTTTGGGTGAGCCAACATTATGTTGGAAGACGTTGGCTGAAGTTTTTTCAGGGTCAAAAATTCACCCAACATTTCACAATGTTAGTTTTGTTTTGCCATCAACAAAGCATAACATTCAGCATAATTATGTAAGAGATATACCCATTTATAAAAATCTTCTGTGCAAAACTTTTAGCAAAGCTTCTTAAGTTTGGGCACTTGTACCGCTTTCACACTGAGTCTTTAAAACCAGCTTTACTTAAACCAGCTTAGATTTCCACCAATCACATCGATTTGATTTCGAACTGACCAATCAGAACGCAGTATTTGCAAAACTGGTTTTATCTAAACTGGTTTAACTTGCAGTGTGAAAGCAGTATTGTTTGAAATCCACATATAACTACATGATTTTAAAGTTACCATGGTGTTTCCGATTTAAGTTTTTCTTCGAGCACGTTTAGTAGAGATAACATGGTCTTTGTTTTTAGCTTTAATCCTACCGGGCCTTTTGCCCTAAAATAGTATTAAAAGTAATCTGATTAAATTGGGCGTCTCCCACTTCTATTGTGATGTCATAAGGACATCAGTATGAAAACATTGCCGTGGGTGAAAATTCGACTTTCCTTGTTATCATAAAAAATCTGGAAATTTCTTTATATTTCGTTAAATGTGGCCATTTTCTATTACCTTGATAAGAATATTAGCGAATGAATATGGGCTAGAAGTCAGTGAATTTGGGATCTTACATCCATAAGACAGCAGAATAGTAACAATAAACCTTGAGAGGGTTGGAAAACACTCCCTCTGGTAGGACTAGGGTTAATAGATAGTTGTAGTCCGTAGAAATCGACATACGGTATCAAGCATCAATCAGGAATTTTTGATTCGAACACTGCACAGCTCTAACTTTGTTCTTGAAAAATCGAATTCGAACAGTAACCGTGAAACTAGGCTTAACTGCTCTATGTAAAGGTGATGTTTTTTTTAATAAAATACCATGTACATTCCCTCCCTCTAAAAGCAGCTTTTTCTCTTTGTTTGTAGCTACAAATGTCTCTGTTACTACTGATGTCATGCAGGACCTTAGAAAATCTGGATTTGAATGTTGGATGGTTCAACTTGGAGGCAAAGGTGTAACAATTGAGCCAGCGGCTGAATGTTGATATAAATGATGCTTATTCAGCTTTACTGCGTAGTATAATAAAGTCAACTCCTTGACTGCTCCATCATAAATTGTACCGTTAATACAGATGTCAAAGAGTAACTTAATGAATCTGAATTTGAATGCTGGATGGATCAAATTTGAGGTAAGAGGTGTTACAATGGAACAAGCGGCTGACTATTGATTAAAATGATACATATTCAACTTTACTGTCATGATAAAGTCAGCGGCTTGCTTTCTTTATCATAAATGGTACATTTACCACAAGTGTTAAAGGGTAACATAATGAATCTGGATTTGACTGTTGAATGGTTTTTCTCGGGTCAAGGCACAAGAACTGAATCAGCAGCTGCGTATAAATAGAGATGGCGAACATTTGGTTTTACCAATAATGATAAAAGCTATCTCTCCGAGCGAGAATAAAAAGTAAAAGTGACAGGAAACTATAGTGAATGAGGCGATCTAGAACTAGGTGTACCACAAGACTCAATCTCGATTCCAGGACCCTTTCTTTTTAACATTTTTATCAATGGTATATTTTATGATTTAATTAAGGGATCGCTCTGTAATCTTAACTGACGACTATACTGTATCAGTTACTAAAACTTACAAAACAACCTACTGCAGCTTATATCAATAAAAATCAACATACGCATTGATTGGTTTTCATAAAATGAAAAGATGGCTGATCCCTCTAAATTTCAAACCATTGCTATAACATGCTCACTTTAATATTAGTATCAATTTTAATATCAATATATTTATAATATCAAATTTGTGCCATTTCAAGTATTTTCTGTTGGTGACGCGGTAGGGGTCGTCAAGTAACATTACAAATAACAATCATCATATGAGATTTGCTTGCTAAATTGAAGAGAAAGCAAACCTTACCTGATTGGTTGATATTCTAGAAAACTAATCAAACAAGAAGATATATGACCTAAATGACCTGAATTCATCGTTTGTGTAAGATAATTCTAAAATAAAAAAGTATACCCATAAGATTTTCCGAAATAGCAACAAATAGCTACGTTCGATTTTTAGTTAGCCCGAAATAACAAACAGTTGAAAAGCTTGATACAAATATGGTTTCTGAATGAAAATGTGCATGCTCATTCTGCAACTAGGATTAGCGCTTGCTACAGCCCGCACAAAACAGTGAGAGAATAATAATTTGATAATTTCTCATAGATTGACAAATGACAAAGATAACAAAGACTAAACAGTATCCTGAAATATTTCAGCAAATTGAGCTTCTGCATGCAAGAGGGAGGAAATAAAGGACAAGATGATGTTGCTCTTAGTGGCCCTTTGTAACTCAGAAAGTTCCTCCCGTACTTCTTCTAAAAACGATATGATAATTATAACGACGATCCTTTGACCATTGCAGTGAACAGAAACTGTTAGTTATTTTTTGTCCCAGAACCAGAACCAGGTGTTGCGAATTTCGCTTCATTTCATTATAATAGTGGGTTGGGGGTAAATTTGGTTCATTAGCTAAAAAGTAAAGATTTCTTCTGACGCCCTATTGGACAGAATGCACTCGTCCCTTCACTCCCCTCTTCTTTTCTCTTATATCACTACCTATATTATTTTATAAGTGTACAACAGAGTATATTCTGCTTTTTCGCACTGAAAGTCAGTATTAAATTGGGTGCTGATAAAACAGTGACTCGAGAAGAAATTTCAAATAAAATCAGCAATTTTGAGTAAAAACATGTTTATAACATTCTTATTTTCATCTTAAGTTCAACTAGTTTTAAAATTCAAAACAACAACTAAGTAATCTGAATTTTATAGATACATAGGTCGTATAATGAATCTGAATTTTATAGATGCATAAAAGAAATAAAGAAAACCGAAGATCAAGCTCACGTCAGAACACCCTTTAATACAATTCTGACCACTTAGATCTTTAAAGATATGAGATGCCTTATCATAATATGCAGACAGTTTCTATTAGACTAGGTCAACGTATCATATCTATAGATTACTTATTACTTAGAGTATATGAATACAAGTTGCCGCTTGTATTTTTAAAAAGTTGAACTGAAGATGAGCAAAAATGTTTAAAACATGTTTTGCCTCAAAGTTATTATTTTTATTTTGAGGATGTTGATATTCTAAATAATTTTCTTCATCTGTTTTTTTCATTGAGTCACGGGAATGTAACCATAGGCATGAATTTCTGTTGTTCTGGTTAGCGGATTTCGTACATGGCTGGCTTTCGTTGTTTAAGATACAATGAATATCTCTGCTGATGGCAAAGAGAAAACAGTATCCTTTCTATAATGTAAATTGCAATAAGTTCGGTTTCCGTAGGTGATTTAAGCGAGACTTCGCATCAATTTAGATACGATTGCTGTTTCATTGGATGTTTATAGCACGTTAAAACATGTCGACATTTGATTTTGAGCTACATGAAATTGGCTCCACAAATGATGCATACGATTCTGATCTTTCGTCCGTATGGAGTGGTACAGAGTCGGCTCGGCGACCTTTGTTGTCGCTTCATAAACGAAGCAGAAAAGAGAAAGTTGTTCTACGAAAAGGGCCTGCGCCATTAGATGACTGGACATTAATTGGTCAACGTATCATTTCTTTGCATCCTGGCATGTTAGATGATGACATATCAAATGATGATAATGCCAGAAAAGAATTAAGTGAAGAAGAAACAACTAAAAAACGAGAAGTTTCACGAGCTGGAAGCCTTGGTCTGCTCACGTACTTTGCAAAACTTGCAAACTCTTCTGAAAATGAGCAAATTGATGTGGAATTCGTGAATTCGTTACTTCGAGGTGGTGCTGATATAAACGTAACTGACAGATATGGACAGAGTATAATGCACGAAGTAGTGAGACAATGGCATACAGATGTAGCACTGTTTTGTTTGGAAAGAGGAGCTGATATTGATAAGCCTGATCTATTTGGAAGAACACCACTTCATCTGGCTGCTGCTATCAATTATCCAGAAATGATCCAATGGCTTGTTTCCAATGGAGGTATGTAACGATCTACGTCAATATCATATATATGAAGCATTACATATTATTCAGTTAGCCAACACCAAGCCATTTTCACTTTATAGAGGATAGGCCCCCGGCTTTGCGAATATGTGACCATGCATCGCCTGATAGCAAGTAAACAATTTTTTGTCCACATCAGTTGATTTGTTTTGTTGTCATCCTCTTCGTTACTTTTTTCTTTTAGTTCAATATGTAAATGTTTAGTTAATTTCTAGTTTATTTCGGTGGTACGTACATTATCTGCAGAATACACTTTTTTCCAATAAGCAACTTTACTTTGGTCCAGCCCTCAAGAGTTGCTTAACATATCTTTTATTTCAGCCCTCGCAGAATGACTGGTACCCCCAAAACCTCTTATTTTGGCTCTTTTCTGGCTTCCCAATATAATTGACAAGTTTGCAAGGATGTACAGTATAAAGAAAGACATTTCAACAAAGATTTTAACAAAAGCTCGTCCTAGTTGCTTATTGACCAGTTGCTTATTGAAAAAAAGTGTACATCAGCAATAAATATCTGGAACATCATCGGGTTTCGGAAATCGTTACCGCGGCAACGGGATTTTACTGTGTATATTAAACGGGTTTACTGCATCAGAGTCCCCTTCAGACGCCGCATATAATAAGGCTGTAGAACCATTTTAAACTGTTCAGTCATAGGATTAACTAATATAATAGTTTATTGACATAAATCCCGACATAAACCTGAAAGACAGTTCTCCCGTTCTATAGTCGGCGGCATCTATAATCATTTTGTCACTGAACGAAGAAAATTTTTCCATGAAGTAAATTATGTTTTTGTCAAATTATATTTTTCGGCAGTGATTGTATATATAGTTTATATTTTTCCCAACTAAAAACACAAATTTTCATCGTAAATATGATAAGAGCAGACATATTCCCATCAGCATTTCAGTTGAAAAGTATCAGAAGGTTATATAACTTCTCTGCGTTGCGTTTTTTTTTAAGAAACTCGCTATAAGAAACGACTACTAGATGCTTTCACCACAACAATTTCTAGAATTCCTATTGAAAATAAAATTTTTTGTACCTCAAATGTAAAAAATAAATTCCATTAAAATTAAGAAATTGTAAACAGACAATAATTAGCTACTGAAATTTGTCGCGGCATTCAAAATACTTGACTGAACTTATTCTTCCTAATAAAGGGAACTTTCCAGAGAAACCAGAGTAGGTAGGGAATTTTCCAAAACTACCCGAGTTTCAATCTAACTTTGAATTTTATTAACTCATTTTGGGCAAAACGATAGGGCTGATTCCAAATCCGAGATGGGCCCTGTGAAATTTTGACCGGTAGTTGGATTTTTCGATGACGTCATCAATGTGCCTTTTTTGCCGTGCATGTTTGATAAATGCAAGTATGTATTCTCCTGACTTAGAGCTTTCGATTGACGATATATTGAGTACGATTTTACTAAACTTTATCCAAATCATGACTCATCGCCGAAAACAAATACTGTATTTCGATCAAAAATTTTGGGTGGAAACTGTACTTATCAACATAAATAGTAGAATAAGGCCATAGTATCTGTACTTGCTTATATTTTAAACAAATTTTACATTGCCATATCCTGTTTTTTATTGATTTGCTGGCGTTTGGTACGTTTTATTGCACCGTTTGTGTCCAAATTTAAAATGTGTAATAAAATTCAAAGTTAAGTTGAAAGTCAGATTGTTGTGGAAAATTCCCCGCCTTACGTTTGCCAGAAATGTGAAACTCAGTCCTAACTTTTGGTTTATTGGTCATATTTTCGTAAAAAACCTCCATACAGCGGACACTTCTACAACGGACAGTTACATTTGGTCCAAAGGTGTCTGCTATATGGAGGTTCATCCTTATAGCTAAGCTTATTAGCTCAGAGTCTGAACGAATGGGTATGGTGTTCTTTGGAAGGACTATCTAGCCAAAATGCCATGCCGGCTGTTTGTTTTCCTTGCTAGTTTAGATATTTTGCCATTGCTACACCAAAATTTCTCCGGGGGCTTCGCCCGCAGACCCCCAAAGGATGCAGTCAAAATTTCGGCTATATCCGCCCCCGTGGTCTTGGAAATGTTCCTCCAAATAGGCACTATAACATTGTCTATCTTAGTAATTTTGCTGTTTACTTGGTTCGCCACTTTAAAGAAATGGAATATCTTGCTTATGTGCTAAGTGAGTCCCAAGTATACATCTCTGCTTTATTTTGTAGCGGACATCAACAGAAAAACAAAAGGCGAGGCCCAAACACCAGTTCATTATGCTGCTAAGAATAATGCCATAGAAGCGCTACAAACATTGCTACAGAACAATGCCAATATTCTTGATCGTGATTTCAAAGACCGAACACCATTGTTTGTGGCTGCGGAGGCAGGTAAGAACAACTAATTACTAATATTTTAACATATCGCCACCGTATAGAATTTGTGCACGAATTTGAAGATTTTACTCTTTCGCAAGAACAGTGGTTTAGACCCTTGTATGTGTTGTTCATGCTTGTGTTTAAACCTTTTTCTTCATCTTTTGTATGAGACATTACTCTGAAGTACCGAATAATCGGGGGGTGGGAATAATCGGGGGT
>JAADKT020010130.1:0-11468 GCA_011763395.2 Chrysaora chesapeakei
ATCCATATCCACAATGGGCAAAAATGCCACCCCCCTTTCTATCTGCGAGATAGGCACATATCTGCATTCAATTACAATCCCTTACGCCTGCTGTTCTGCATAGCATGCAGGGTATCATTCGATAGCCCGAAAAATTTGCTTCATGATGAAAGTAAGCAAAAATCTGTCCAACGACATTTCATGTGTTAAGCATGACATTATGGCATTTTCTTACAGGAAAAAAGGTCTAAAACAGGGCTTGTTCATACTGGTGCATTGCATATACCATTTACCCTAGGCGCATAACGAACTAACATTTCGCAGATGTAATGTTATCTTAAATAAGTAATGTATATACACTGCCATATTCTTTCATAGAAAGAACTTGTATTTAAGAGAAAAAAGTACATTTTCCTGTTTCTATCACAATAAAATTAGAAGGACATATGTCCATTAATAGCTTCTCATTCCTCATCAGTGCAATGTAGTAGTCCCAGTACCTATTCCTCATGTAGAAATATCACTAGAAAAGCTAATCATCTCTTTAACGGCTACCTGAAATGACATACCTCTGCTCAGGCAGCATTTTTTTCCGTGCAGTGCTTACATGAAGTATTGGCCATTTTGCGCTACTTTCGTCCTACCGGCTTGCCTACATTGACTTGTTTAAATCTATTAAGCATATGGCTAACAGAAGACAACTCTATCAACATTACTTTGCCGAGATTTCATGCTGATTCGACTAGCGCAACATCGTCAAAATAATTTTTTAATAAACCCACTTTCAGACAATCTCTTACAAAATTGTTGAACCCCTGCATAGAAAATCTACTTTTTTGCTCCCCCCTCCCCCTTGTCAATGTTGAGTCCGACGTCCCTGTCTCTGCGGGCGACGCTTAACTATACGGTTAATTTGATATAAAATTCAACATTGATATGGGGGGAGGGGGAAAAATATTCGCAGAAAACAGGTAAAATCGCAGGGGTCCAACAATTTTGTAAGTGATTGTAGTTTTACAATGTCTTTCAATTCAACTCTAAAGTTTGTATTGGTGTCATATTTAGATTGTTCTGATGATGATATGGCAGTAATCCTCTGAGATTTCTTAGTATAAATTAGATAAAAGCAATCGAAAAATCTCATCAGTCCATTGCTTTTGAAAGCCTCTTTTGAATACTTTGTTTGTTGAAGCTATACGCACATACTCTCCAACACTAAAGCGAGTTTTTATTTTTCTCAATGATGGTAATTTAGCCTCTTGCTTAGCCCAATATTTTCAAAATTTTTTCCTCACCTATGGATAATTGTTTACATTGACTTAATCAGGTGCCATACCTATTATTCTCTGTTTTGTATTGTTTATACTCTCTACTAACTGCTGAAATACATTAATAAAATTGTAGTCTCCTTTCGCTTCTCTACTATCCAGGTACTTTACAATTTTTCCTTTCAATCTTCTATTGTATCCTTCAACAATAGCACATTTAAGATCATCTTAGAAAAGATTAATTTTATATTATTTTTCTTTGCGACATCCCGAACAAATGAGGCTTGAAATAGGATTGAAATTCTTGTGTAATGGTAAATCTTTACATCCTTAGAACCTTCCACGCATGTGTATCAGAGCTTTTGTCACATGTATGAACAAAGCCGAAAAAAATGGCTTAGTCTAGTGGGATGAATGAAATGATAACTTGGATAACCTTATCAGCCATCAACAACAGAGTGCATATTATTTTACAGATAGACAAAGATAAGTAAAGAGAAACAAATCACTCAGGCAAAGTAATGTTCGTTAGCTTTTCCAGCACTTCTGTTTCCTCGAGCTTGGAAGAAGTGGCTTTTTGTTTACTGCGTAACAGTACTCAGTGTACGCATTCCTGTGGTGGAAGAACAGGAAACGTCTCTTCGGCATGGCACACATGATCTTAAATTTGGAAGCCCAAACAAATGTTTGTTCACATACAGGCGTGTTTAAACCTGGAATCTTGTCCCACAGTCTGGCAGTGGAATAAAGCTCTTTGCATTGTGGGCGTTTGTGGTTGCGAATGTGTAAGTCGTTGATGTACTTGGTAAGCTCAACGGCTTTGCTGCTGCCTTCAGATTTCCTAAATTGCACATATTGTCATAGTAAATACCCAATTCATTAATTCATGTTCCTGGGTCTTTATGTTGCAGTCTCTGGTATAGATACTGTATTGTAATCAGCAATTCCTGACTTGGTGATTCTGACCTGTTAATGGAATTGAAATTTGCCCCTCAAATACACTCAAAAACTCATGCAATATAGAAATGATGAAGCATAGGTATGTGATCTTAAACTATAGGCCAACACACTATTTGTCATATTTTTGCTGTCATTAATATGTAACTCAGTTTTTGGAGTATGGCAGTCGCAATTGGATCTTCTACTTGCAGAAGCCAGATTCCCTGTTTTCTTCCCTATTGTTCTATTGTTCATCTCTTGCCTGCGTCCGCCACACTCAGACTGGGACTCCATTTTTCAATGTGACCTCCACCCCTCACAAAGTGTAGCAGGCCTCTAGACCACTTTCTATGCACCTTTTGGTTATCACCTCTACCTTTATTGTAGGTATCCTCAAGCCCTGGCATGTCATCTACATCAGCATCTATATCTTTTGTAGCGTTCTCAGTTTGCGCCAACGCAATTACACCAGTAGTACCTGTTAAGTATTAATAAAGAAGGAAAAATAATGGCCATTGAATGATGAAAATGTTTGGTAAGAAAATGTAAGAAACAAGTGGATAAAAAGCAGCCGTTGAGGATGACAATCCATGAAAAGGCAATGTAAATGTTTAAAAATTAAATGGTAAACAGATAACGTATATGCAACTTTTACAATGCTTTGATCCATGATCTCCAGATATAACTTCCATGGATCAAAACATTTAAAAAGTTGTATATACTTTTGTGCCCCTGCTAGATAAATGTTGAATCTCAATTTGCATCTGAAACATTTGTATCACTTTTTCTGAGAATTGTCAAAGGATAGCTTGAATTTATAGTTAATAGAATAGTGTCATTTTATAGTATTAACCTTGTGCTCTTGCTAGTTGATCCTCTCCCACATCTTCATTGCGGTGGGGCAGAGTCTGAATCATCTCCTCAACTTTTGCGGCATCCTCAATGTTTCTTACTTGAGTTTCTTGGATGTCTTCACCCATGGAAAGAAAAATTACTGATCAATATTGTGTGTGTGTGTGTGTGTGTTTATTTGGCAGAAAGGGGATTTGCATACGGTATAACCCCTATTTTATATGTTTATGAAATGTTAGGTTCAGGTTTTTTCTTCAGTTTTCTTCAATGTTGATGTGTCGCGTTGTACTCATTTGCTCTAAAGCATGAGATAATGGAAGAATAGAATCTTGTAACTGTGGATCGAAATTGATTAAGAGAACTGCATTTGAAGAAAGGCATGTTGCATTTGAAGTGTTTCTGGTTTCTTCTTTGTCAACTCATTGTTACATTGGGAATTGGTCTGTTGTGCACACAGCACAAAAGTGATTTATTTATTTTCATGACAATTGAAAATTAATGCATGCAAATATATTCTTATTACTTACCCTCAGATGCTTTCTCTTCTATCCCACAGAAATATTTCAAAAATTCTCTCAAACCAGTTGGAACATGTTTGGATGCTGCATACTCCACATGTTGTTTGCAGAAAGCTGAAGTTTAGCTGGTTGGCTTATTAGTACAGACATCAGGCATATTAAAACTGGGGAATTTTTTTGCCTTGACAGTCACTGGCCACATACAATGGGGATGTCTCAGTTTCTAGACTCCATCAAGGACTGTGAAACTTTCACAACCTGAGTTTCAAAGATATTACATAATTGGTATACATGTATACATGCAAATAGATTGCTCCCAGTACTGTAAATCATTGTGTTAGCCGTAATTCATGTTAACTAAAAATATCGTAATTGATGTTTCATTTACCTTTCAAACTATGCAACTGCGGAAAGGTGTTTCACTTGCTGTTCAATTAGTTTAATTTGTTAATGTTTTAGAAAACATTCAACTTTACTTATTACCAAGTGAACGCATTTTGCATGCATGCCTGCCTGCCTGAATTTTTTACATTTTTAAAGAATACATTATCTGCAGAAAATTTCTTTTTTTGCAGTTTCGATAAGTAAAGCAATTTCCTAATTCTTCAACACTGAATTTCAGTGTTTCATTTTTTATGCATTTCAGGGAAAAGTGAAGGGATTACTCACCTCTTCTTTTACAAGCATCAGACCAGTTTTCATGCTGATACAGTTCGTTTGATCTTTCTCTTTCCACCCTCTCCATGAAATCATCTAGGTCATCCTCTGCATTACATTTAAATGTCCAAACCATTTTTCTTTCTTTCATTTCATTTTGCACTTCATTATGGTAGAAAGCCTTCAACATTATTTTCCTCTCTGCTGTTGCCATATATTGCATTTGTTCAGTTGATTTACCTGTAATTGTAGATGATAATGGAAATGTTATAATGTAGGAAAGTTATATAGTTTGCTTTTCAGAGTACTTAGTAGAAATACCTGAAAATAGCATATTTTAGTATTATTTGTTTGTCATATACCTTTAAAGTGTTTGTCATATACCTTTAGATGAAATGCCGTGAACCAACTTCTTTGTAGGTCCATTTGGAAAAGGGGTGTAGGGAGGTGTAGTACCCCTAAAACTATTTCCGTCAATACATGTCGACTAATAAAAATGAATTTGCAAAACAAACAAGGCAAATGCAATGTTGTTTTTCCACTAAATGATGGGTGCATTAATTTGTGTCTTGGTATAATTTCCTTAGCATTTTTCCTTTTCCATTCACTTTAATTTTACAGAACTTTGAAATCCAACTTACGTCATTTTCATTCCATATTATTAACCACAGATACCCTTACATCTCCTAATAAAGCCCTTTTTTGCAATTTTTTACTCCCCCCCCCACAGTGAAATCAATTTTAGTTTTGCCTATAGCACTTACGTCAATGCCACTTGCAAAGCACACAGTTTGTGGGCAACATACATCTCGTTAAGATAGGGTCTCTGATGAGCATTCAAGATAAGGTCTCTGATCTTCATAATACTTGTAGCCCTGAATTTGATTGCCATACATTGCATAGCCGTAATACAACTTGCACCTTTGGCACTTCAATGTTATTTTTGTGGTGGGGTGTGCTCCTTCGAAATCAAAAGATGTGGCAGTTGATGGATTGTTGTGCAAGCTCAATACTCGGTTACACACACATCGTTGCACTGGAGGGGCACGCACTTTAGAAGTAGGATGATTTACCACCGCTCCTGCTTTTATCAACTCATCCTTATGGGAAATGTGTTCATTTTTTACGTTAGTGCATATTCTTGTTAATGAGATACAGTGTATTGTTTCTTCATCTGTAATGTTCTCTTTTTCGCAGAATTTCCTAAGAACGTTAACGAATGTTGGTAAGAAGAATTTCTCAGCTACCTCTTGTATACATGAAACAGAGTCTCTCCAAACAGTAAAACCTCGCACTCCAAGTTTGAGCACTAAATATGTTTCAACCTCACGATGTTTGCCTTTAAAATTTGCGATGTGGAAATCCCTGAAATCCAACATGCACAGAGAAGTAAAGATATCGTTTATTTCCTGGTATTCTTTTTCATTACTTCATCCAATGATGCCATGCTAATTTACCAACGATGCTCCTCCACTGTTATCTCGCTTTCAGCGCCGATGAAAGATGTAGATAGATTGAAGAAAATTGTGACTACATATACTGTTGCACGTGTGCAATATCCCATAACTTCTGTATCTTAAAGTTCACAGTATTGATAAATTGTATAGTCATACTAATGAACATTGTTTTTGTCTAGACAATTGTTTTTCTACCTACTCTTAGGTGCCCCATTCCTGTTCCTCACCAGTTAATTTTTTGAGACTTGTCCAACCCCTCATCATGTTAAAACTTATGAAGATTTGAGTTGAGTTTAGTGTCAATATATCTTTCTTAACTGATTAAGCAGCTTCCGAAAACTGGTCATTGTATATTTCAATTCAGTTGATAGAAGTTGGTGACCCACAGAATTTGAAGGACCACAGAGTGACTTTCCGGTCTTTAGTTGTTGTTTAGTTCTAAAACGTAGGGTATGGTACAGTGTATACACTTTAAGGAACTTTAAGGAGCTGTCCAGGCTCAGATGAAAAGCTAAGAAACCCTTCTTTAAAGAACAAGACGGTATGTACGAAAAAGGAACAAAAGTACAATATATGTTTCTCAGCATTCCCTTGCTTTTTGAAATCCAGTCATTTGTACCGTTGAATTTTGGTACTATAATTGATGACCAGAAAAACAAAGATATCCCCAATTGAAAGGCCACTGATATGAAGCTGTTGGACCGATTTTCAGTGCGATTAACATCTGAAACATCTGAATATTGTTATAAGGCTTTTGGGGTAACGAAAACGCATTTCACTTATTTGCAAGGTCGTTGGAAGGAATCTCTGATTGGGGAAGGGGGCTGTTCAACTGAAAATTATATGATGACGTAATTATTTTAAGAGGTTATACTATTGTTTTCAAAATTATTTGGGGGCTGCAGCCCCCCATCTGCTTCCGATGGCCCTATATTGGCAAAATAGAATACACCATTTTGCTAAAGATGACCAATTCATTTAAAGGCAATGATTGATGGGAAAAAGTTCCAGAGTTACTCTTAGATGCCTAATTGCTATCGGGGGTCGGAATGGGCGGGGGTTGGAATTGCAGTCAGGATCTAATAAGCGGAGGGGTCGGAATAAATGGGGGAGGGGGTCAGACTTTATTTGACAAGCTTTGTTAGGGAACTTCTGAAACGCAGTGCCAAGGGCCTTATGGTACTTATAGGCTAAGGGAATCCTAAGTTCTAACTAACAAATTGAGCATGCAGGTGAAGTCTAACGTCAACAACGTCAGAGTAACTTTAGTAAAAATATCAAGATCAGTATCAATTCAAATCTTAATAAGCGGGGTGTCATAATAAGAAGGTGGGGGTTGGAATTTTTTCCAAAAATTGATTAGCCAGGGGGGACAGCAATTAGGCACCTAAGAGTACTGTAGATAGCAGTAGCAGCGGCTGTTCAGCTCGCTGTTAGTTGCTACCACAACAAACAGTAACTATGGTGCAAAAAATCGTTGTGGATATATAAATAAAGTTGACAAAGAAATTTAAGTACAGGACTCTCTGATGGGAGAAAACAGGACGTATATCTTAATGGTTAATTTCAATCATACCAGATGTGAAATTTAACCTGTAGCAACTATCTATTTTTGGCAGTTTCAGCGTTTCAGCAGTTTCGTGACAATGCTTTTGAAGCAAATTACCAACCCAAGATTTATTCCAATTCCCCCAAAGCAGGTCTTCAATGATATCCAATCCCCCGCCTATTCCATCCCCACTTCCAAGAATTAGACACTAAGAGTTAGGAAAACATTTTTTTAACGCAAATTTCACCAGTAAATAATTATACACTTCGCTACTTTCAATAAACTGCAAAGTTTCCTCATCGGTTTACAGTTTCTTTTTCAAATGTACGAATCAACAAACTGCATCTTCTACTCTGTTTTGCTTTAACTCAATTACCAACCATCCGAGCAAGTCCTTCCGCCAAAAAAACCCAGAAACCCAACTTTGATACCCTTCCCCAAACGACTGCGCGTCCACTATCCTGAAAAATGAAGTCATAATCAATTAATTTAAGAAGCTCGTACAAATAACATATTACCGCAGGTTGGCCACCTGAGCACTCACGCAACTCAGAGGGTCCAGATGGGGGTTAATGTTAAGTCTTATTGGACAAATTTCTGGACTGCTAAGTGTTATAAAAGCTAAAATTTTACAGTAAATTGTTATATTAAATTTTATAGAGATTTAAAAGTTACAAAAAACGTTTCCTCGTATTTTTTCTTTATTATTGTCATCATCATCATCAATGATGGTAAACTCATAATCATCACTATCATTATCATTATCACTGTAAGAAACATAGTATCACTATCATCATCAATAGTATCACCATCACTACCACAACCATCATCATCATCAGGGACGCCTGCACTTATGGAGGGCAAGGGGGGCAAAGGTTTGAAGAAGGGCAAATGAGGGGGTTTGGGGCTTCGCCCCAAAGAAAATTTTAAGTGACCACGCCCTTCAGATGCCTGGAAAAGGTGGAAAACGCCCTTTAAATTTTTTCATCGACAATAAAACTGTTTAAGATTTACTTGATTTTTGCAAGAGCAATCTTTTTTTTATTTCAAGAATTCTTATGCATTTAAAGTTATAAAGTTGAGTGAAAAGATGTTGCTATTGGTTTTCAAAAAATGCTTTTCTCTGTTCATTTATTTTTGAAAAATAACGGGCCACAAGTTTCACATCAATTTTCCCTCGACCCAGAAACAAATAATGAAATCAATATATTATGGTCCTTTCTTGCCTTTCTTCTATTCTACAATTCAACAATATTTATCAGACAACTTCAAAGCTATTTTAAAAATAATTGTTGTCGCTGAGGGCACATCTTACCCCTCCCTGCCCCCCTTGGATAAGGGCAGGAGGGGCAGTTGCCCCCTTGCTCCCCCACCGTTGGCGTCCTTGACCATCATCATCATCTTCATCACTTTGTCAGCATCATCATAATCGTCAATCAATTAAGCTATCATTGTTATCATCATAATCATGATAATCGGAATCATGACCATGATTGTCAGTATCATCATCATCATCATCATCATGATCATCATCTTCATCATCGTCAACATCATCATCATCATCAATATGAAGGTATCATTTATCCCCACTATGATCACTATGGTGACCAACATCATACATCCGTGGACGAAATCATGAAAGGTTAATAAGTAACCTTTAAAATGAAAAAATGTAAATGTTATTTGATGAAATTTTGTGAAGTTCACTGCTTTGTTGACCCCCCCCCCCATCTGGACTGTGAAAAGCTACCACTTTCCTGACGCTGATGGTTGAATCTGGTAAAACCCAAGAAATGCCCAAATATGGGGTGTTTGGGAGTTCTGGAAACCGTGAATCCGCTCACAATTTGTTCCAAATCCGTAAAACCGTGCGATAACTTGAACAAATCCGTATGGCAATATTTAAAAAACTGTTTTCAAAGAAAATTGTACAAAGAATCTATGAAAACTGTACGGTCGTTGGAGGTTTGTCAACTACTACTGTTTACTTCACGTTTTTCAGACGTTTTCCTCTAATAACAATTTTTGTTTTCATTGCGGGCTAACCTGCAGGTTCACATACACTTTTTTTTAATAAGCAAATTTACTTTTGTCCAGCCCTAAAAGTTGCTTTAGACATTTCATATAATTTTAGACATTTCATCCCTCAAAGTTGCTTAAAAGTTGCTTAACCTTTTTTGCCTAACAACCACGCCTGACCTTGTGGGTCAAAATCGTCACCTGTTAGGGCTGTAGCACGACTTTGGGGAGACAGTAAGTGAAAAACATTAGCTAAAGAACTTCGACTTGCAAAACAGTCAATTTCCTAACAACAAGAAAGCGTATAAGCTTGGTTGTTTGACTTATTAGTTGCTTACAGAATTCAATTGAGCCCTCAACTTGCTTAATGTTAAGGTCAGTTCAGCCCTAGTTGCTTATTGAGCGGTTGCTTATAAAAAAAGTGTACACAGCATTCAGTACCAACAACGCAAAATCTTAATCAAAAACCGGAAAAATTATTCAGAAATGCCGTAAAACCGTTCACCGATGAGATTTGGAAAACAAAACCACTAAATATTGGCAAAACTGTGTAACCGTACAGAACCCAGCTCTCCTTAGGGCAGTTGCCTCTTTCCTTAAACGAGCATTTGCTATTAAATCTATCTGTTGCAAGTCTATAGTAATGAAATGAATGAAATGAAACATATAACCCAAAGACCCCCTCGCCCATAGGAGACTGAATTTTTCATGATTATACTGTACTTATGAATTTTTAATGTGCGTCCATATAATTAAAGATATAAAACCACTTTCCCACTAAGCTGATTGCTCCGGATACAGATGCTCTGCATTTTTAAAAAATGGACTGGTTTTAACAATTCCATCTCTGCTAATATGAGACAGGAAAATCCTCGCATTATCAAAGCAAATCAATTACGTAATGTATTATTCCAGTCAATCATGTGATGCTATTAAAAATAAACCATTTTATACAAAATTAGAAAAGAATAGCGTAAACGTGCTAATAACATAAGGTGCCTCGTAAACTGGATAACGAGGAGCCAGCAACACATAAGCCATGCTGATAAGGCACACAAGATGAATTATGACTCGCACCCAGATACCACACGAGACATGAAGGCAAAAAAACCCATAGTTTTTCCAAGGATTGGAAGGGCGCAAACGCAAAGCTGCCAACAACCAAAGAACTACAAAAAGGAGAAAATGCCAAAAAACCTCAAAACCTGATCTGGCTAACAGCCATAAGGTGAAATCCGTTTCAGCAGGTCATGTAATGTCTCCAATTAATGATTAAACAATCTCATGATAATGTGGATGGCTACCCCTGGTGTCTCGTGTCCCTTTCATGGAGTCTCCTGTCTCCATATTCGTTGCATTGTTTCACGGGCAATTTGTGAGAAAGGATCTGGGTTCTAGGAAAGTAGTACTTAATACATTGCAAGAAGAAGCAGTTGTCACGTGGTTTCCATTAGTTGTTTATACATCTATCAGTAACTATATTTTGAAACAAAAATATATTGCAAAATGGCTGATGAGACTTTTTACGAGGACGATAAAGGTGAAACTGCTTCGAATTGCACCATTCAATTGTTGAAGAGAGTGATTGCAAGAAGTGAGAGGTTGATTTCAGCGGGTTTTTGGCCATATTTCAACACAGGAATAAAAAAGATGAGAGGTACGTATGTCTTCTTGCATGGTACTTGAATAGACTTTTTAGCTAGATAACAGTTGAGATAAATCGCCTTTGCACCCGTCCGCACACGAGTGCACCTGGCTTATGCCAAGTGTGACTCGTGGCACTTAGCCTAAGCCAAGTGCTCTTGTGTGCAGCGGATTTTGCGTACGGAGAATGCACAAAGCTTGAGAAATCGAGTTCTTTAAGTAAAACTCAGCTAGAATTTGATCAAAATTTGAGCAATCCAGCTTAAATTTCTAAATAGTTATTTTGATTTCAAAGACGTTTTACTAATTACAACTTGTTATTTTTAACAATACAGCATTTGCAAAGCTTAACTCATCACATAATTGTTATGCTATCTGGGTATTATGTTTTCTATAGGTGCATCTTTTGCTAAAACAATCCAAATACTAAAAGATAAAGCAAATAATGCCGTGTGCCCTCTCCTAGCCACTTCTTTTAAAATCAATTGTGGTGTAACAATGTCAATGAATCTGTAAAAATCTTGGACTGAGCTATCAGTTTGATAATAAAAATAAAGGACAGAAGCTTCATATTTACAACTCATTA
>JAADKT020010241.1:0-11461 GCA_011763395.2 Chrysaora chesapeakei
AAAAATTAAAGGTACCCATTAGCCATGTTTGAAGGATGAGATCATGCCTATATGATTATGAAATCGCCATGAACAGATAGTAGGTGTAGCTGTTTTTCTTCTAAATCCACATTCATTTTTCCCTGACAGCCACCTGAACCCCGTTGTTTTCACCTGTTTGCGGTGATTTTCAATTGATTTCCGCTTTTTGCCATTACTCTTTCCCGTTCGTTCCCGCTTGTTCCACTGATTCCCGCTGTCTCCTACTCATTCCCGATAATTTCTGACTTTGTTCCTTGTTCCAGCTTTTAGAGATACTTGTAAAATTGCTTTTGCGCAAATCACTTTTGATTCAGTCGTAAAAAAATTAAGGCAGAACAAAAGAACCATGATGCGTTGAGTGCAAACCAAACACTTCAAAACCGAGAGAAAATCGAACATTTGATCAACTTGAAGCACCAAAAGCATTTGGAAAATACGGCAAAAACTACCTAGGCAGAAAAGGCTTCGTTCAAACCAAGAATCGCGTTTCTACATGAAACAGAGCAGGAGCATTTCGTGTTTAATAGTTTAGAAGGCTCAATACGGGACGGTGGAACAATGAGCAACTTATTGTTTTTACAATTGTTTTCATTTCTTCACAGAGAATAGAAATGCCTATCTTTTGTTACAAGATCTTTTGTTACAACATTCCTGATTCCTAGGTATCTATCTATCTATCTAGGTCTATTTCTTCCGGTTTGCCGAAAACCCCTACATAATGTTTTCATCCTTCAAACATAATGAAAGTTGAACCTTTTGAACACCAATGTCGATATTAAGTTTCTTCTTTTTTCTCAAAAATCAGCACACTACTCGTTGAGAAATACAACCCATCTGAAACTGCCGTAAGTTCACATATTAGCGAATGGAACAGAAGATATCAGATACAGAGGTTGCATTCTATGGTCATCGTTATCTAATGATCTAAAAAATGGTCGATCCCTTAATAAATTCAAACACAGCATCAAAAAATGGAATGCCAATAATTGCACTTGCAGATTATGTCGTGTTTTTATAAAAGATTCGTTTACTTTCTCAAATTGAATTATAACTTGTATTTAGGGTTTTATAATTTTTTCTTCAGTATTTCTGTAACTATAGTTGGCCTTAATTAGCTTTTAGCTATTTTATGTATTAGCCAACTCAAAAAGAATAGATCATTATCATCATTCAAGGAATCTTTTATTTCACACACCAAATTAACATAATAACAAAAGTTGCACACAAAGTTTAAACAAGAAGTGTATACGCATGGCAAAGATATAGATAATACCTGCATCATGGTAACAGTGGGATCAATTTTTGGAGGCAATGGAATGTGTATTTGATATTTATTTCTATCAACGCCGACTCTCATTCCTTCCTCGATATCAGTTGGTGCAACCTGGTCTCCAAGGTCAACGACAAACTTGGCAAACTGCTTTACGTTAATTATGTACTTTGGGTCATCAGATTCAGCGTTAATTATTTTAGTGCATCTTGCAACCTGAAATAAAATTGGAAGATGGAACCGGGCTCAGAATTATAATTGAAAATGACAGCAAAAGGGGTCGGGTTTACTTTGTTGATCACATTTCTGTGTAAGCAAGAAAGGAGAGACTGCTGGCGTAAACCCCTGTAGCAAACATGTGTCAAAAACAATTTTCGGCACAGAGAGCCCAGAACCACCCCGCGAGTCAAAACAACAAGCTAACCTTAAGCATGATTCTGCCATAGACAGCGCTTGGCTTACAATCCAAACTGTGAAGAAAATTCCAGCGAGGATTATTTTAAAACAATTGCTAAAGCAAGATCTTTGTTCCATTAAAGAGTCTTGGAATCTGTCTACATCAAAACCAAGAATCATCGCAACGAGACGTTGCCTATCTAAGTCATTTCTAGGTAAACAGGAAACGTTTTCGGACCATAGTTGTCATCGGCCGGAAAACTTAGGATCTTCTTGCGACAACAATCCTAAATAACATTCTCATAATAGCCGTTTTCAACAGAGTAAATATATTCGGACTTTTCAAGGCTATTTCTGACACCGTATTAGACATGATAGTCACCACTTATTATGACAAGCCTTTAATATTTAGTTGGGCAACGTTTCGGGAGAGATACGTCTCCCATCATCGGGCAATGAGAAATGTGGTTTCTTTCCTATTTATTGCAAAGATCGGATCGAGGAAGCTCGGAATTTTTTGGCGCTCAATTTATAAAATTTTGTGGCGCCAAAATTGCGTTCAGTGCAACTTCTGATGTTATTCAACCAGAACTGAGTGAATGCTTTCTTTAACTAGTCTGTTTTTTCAGTTATTATGCTCATCAATCACTGAAATGTTTTCCCAGTCCATCTGGTATTTGATCGTCCAACAATGATTGGCAAGATCACTTTTGTCAATTCGAACATGGGTCACATTTGATTTATGTTTTTTTGAGCCTAGTTCTTGTCCCTCTTTTCGATTGTCTTATATATGAATTAGGACAATCTCTAGATGGTATTTTGTATACCACGTCCAGTTCAAACCAAACCTAATACGGAGCCGTTTCCAAGTAAAATTGATTCTATTTTGTCTAGTTACGAGTCGAGCCGGGTTTTAGAGCAAATCACAAATGTCCAGTGAACAAGAGTTTTAATGAGGTTAATTCTCCTCTGCTTTAGATTCAAGGATTCTCAACGCATATAGAAGCTGCTAAAGGTTGGCTCCTATATATACTGGTGAGAAATCCAGTAGAATTGCCTTTAACAAAAACTTCGAGAAACGGCAAAGAGTTGTTTTGCTCCTTTTCGAAAGAAAATTTTAAAGACGGATGCAAGGCGTTAAGTTTTTGGTGAAAAACGTTACAATCGGACTTTTTTTTGAAAATGGCGAAAATGTCATCAACATATCGAAAATAAACCGGAGATTTTCGGGTAGATCTGAAAAGTTTGCTTTCGTAGAAACCAACTAAGATGTTAACTAGAGCTTGTCCCAATGGGATACCCATCGATACACCGTCCCCTTGTCAGTACATGTTATTCATGAAGCTGAACTCTACCGATCTGGTGGCACACTCACTGCATCAATTCGAAAAATATCTCCTCAGGTAACAGCGGGCCGACAAGCCCCCCCCCCCTCCAGGGTATAATGCGTTAGCTCGAGTCCCAAAGGCTCGAATCGTCCAAAGGCACGTTAGTAAAAAAGACTGCTAATGTCAGAGGAACACATAAAAGAGCTGGCGGGGTCTAGTTGAAGATTCTGCATGATATTAGCAAAAGAAAAAGAATACGAAATACAATTTTCGGAGTAACGTTGAAGAACACATGCAAAAATTTCCGAAAGCCATTTTGCAAGCTCATGATGAGCTGAACCGACCATAGATAAAAATAGGCCTTAAGGGACATTAGGTTTGTGAGTTGTGGGTAGATACTACATCCGTGGACGCTGCGAACCTGTTGGCCGAATCCTATCATAAATTTCCCGAGTCAAAAGATTTTTTTGACTGACTTGATTTTTCTTGATCATGCACACATACGGTAAGATCTATTTAAGGTTTCTGCTTTAGAAGAACCCAGTTTCTAATAAAATATTGACAAAATGGAGGTGGATGTTTGATGGGTGGGGCACCCATTGGAGGGGTGCTCATTTCTTAAAATAATCTGAAAAATAGTTTCATACAAAATAAGGATTTCTATGAGATAGTAAGATACTGCTAAAGTTGTTTGGACATTGTTAACTCTTCTGCACATACTTTATATCAGCTACCCAATGTTTGACAAAAGCCTTGAGTTGCTAAGGATTGAGGGCATCTTTCAAATATGATTTCTTCCCTTTTATCAACAGGCCTCTCATGTGGATTTTTAGTATCAGGGGTTGCTAAGCGGGTTGCTAAGCAGGTTGCTTTTCTGCCTGAATTGAACTTCAGAGCTAAGCAAATAGGCCGCTTATAAAAATCAAAAAACGTTTTTTTAGAAAATGAAAGATAATTGTATCAATTAACATATTTATTTGTACATTTGTATTTTCTACGCTCGAAATTGTACATTAATAACTCTACATTCTAAAAAGCGCCTTTGGTGCTTGAAAGACGGAAGCATGTTTCAAATTGTGCGAGTGCTGAGGAGAAGGGAGCGTGCAAAAAAAGGAACGGCGCTTAATGGAGGGAATACGGTAAAACTACAAGGAGAGTACCTGCAAAGGTTGTTCAGAGTGAAGTGTTTGTTTGTCAGCCGCTAAATCCCATAATGCTGGAGCAGCCAAACCAGTGTCAGATTCTTTGATTCCTGTAGATCGAATTCACATAACAATACATAAACATTTTTACCTCGAAACAGTAAACTCATCCAAAACCTCCTAAATACGCTTATACCCTGATCGTTTGTTGCTTCATTTCATTGAAATTCGAAAATTACTTGAAATATCTACTTCACCAGACCCAAAAAATAGTCTTTCAGTTGTACAAAAGTTCGAAATTTGTGATAAACAGCGGAAACATTTTCGAACATACCTAAAAGCTTTTTTCGTCTGACGCTCCTCAGAGTATGAACGTCAGAAACAGATCGAAACAATAAACTAAGGTGGAATTTATACCCAGATGCGGCTCGAAATGCACCAATCAGAAAGAATGGCCAAATTGGCATTGTGTTTTAAACACCAATCAGCTTTAGGCGGGAAGAATAACGAAAATCAATTGAAGAATCCAAGTGAGAAAACGAACTCTTTCTGTCTACACAGAACCGGCTTTTTGGTTTTGATGTGGAAAGATTCTAAAACGCTGAGATGAAACGAGGATCTAGCCCTGCCAATTATTCTGAAACAATCCTCGTTGGGGTTTTCCGCACATTCTTGGTGACCAAGTAAATTTTGTCGTATGGCAGAATCATAGACTGGGATTTATTGGCAATCAAAAATTTGGGTTAAATTTTGCCTGTTACCCGGAGCAGGTCTAGACTCACTACAAAAGTCGTAGATTAGCTCGCCCCCCTCCCAGGCCTTATTTTAAGGCTCAGTGATAACCAATTTGTGCAGTGATAAAACAAAATTGTACAGTGATAAATGGAAAGATGTACAGTAATAAATTGACCTTGCAAAAAAAGTAAGCAATTTAAGTATACAAGAACAAATGTCAGAAAGAAACTGATCAAGCTAATCCGAAAGAAGCATCCAGTGAGAGTGATTTGCGACTTGCTGTATAAATAGTATTCTTAGCTGTTCTTTTGCATTCTTTTTTCTGGCTTTCTCTTATTAATACTTGCCAACAAAGCCGTTCTAGCAATCTCAATTCTCGACATTTTCCAGGGACTATACAATTAGGGCCGTCGCTATGGGGGTGTGGCACGCGCCTGGCCTCAAGCCTGTTGGCAACTTGCCTCTAATGCAGGCGCTGTCGGCAGCGGACAGAATTTAGGTCCAAAATATTTCTATCGCAAGCAATAACCTCATTGGAACTTCCTTGCATCGTATCATATTATAACTGAACGATAACAAAGTCCTATCCTGTTGTATATATTACCTAGCATTTGAAAGTTAGTTAAAGGAACAATTTCCCATGCAAAAATGACGGATCAAGAAAGATAAATCGCTTAGAACTTTGGTGTCTTCTTTGTAACCTGTGTATGATTTTTGACGATGTCTTTGGGTCTTCACAATAATTAGCACTATTGAGTATCATACATCCACCCCAGCCCTTACTTTATGACTGATTATTAACGACAGTCTACTGTATGTATACCTCCACATCTCTATTTCTTAATGGTCCAGTGGCTCTAAAGCTTATGGGGTTGCAACATCCTGCAATCATTTTAATCAGTCATAGTCATCCTTAACGTCCATCTCTATTGTATTGGCAAACTGGATAATGGCTCAGAAAATTGCAATTTATAGGTCCCGAAATGGTCATTAGAGCGATTCTAGATCAATAATTCTCAAAATTTCCCGGGGAGCATGCCCTGGACCCCCTAGTCCAGTGAGCCTTTTGTGAATATTTTTATTTCTAAGTTCCCCCACATTGGTGCCCCTCCACTTCTAAAGAAATTGAAATTCGGCAACCCCCCCCTGCTTGAAAGTTCTAGCGACGGCCCTGCGTACATTTCACTGCATTTTGATTCAAACTCATTTTTCATTCTATACCATATTAATTTGTGCAAAATGTGCAGTGATAAAATTTCCTTAAAATAAGGCCTGCCCCCTCCCCTCTTTCACACAAACCAACAACCTTAAAACAGCGACAGCTATTTTGGCCCTTAAAAGTTTTAGATTAGGATGAGTTAAGGCAAAGGCAGTATTGACTATAAAATAACCAAACTTTTTTTGTGTGGTAGGTACGCAATCCATTTGAATGGATGGTAGTACTTTCCGAGTGCTAAAGCTAAACGAGGGTTGACAACAGCAAAACACTTAGTGATGGCCTTTTTTCCTTTGTTTTCGAATCACAACGAGACATTCCCTATCCAAGGCATTTTTAGGTAAACGGGGCACTTTTGCGGACCATACTCTCTGCATGCCGAAAAATTTGCAATCTTCTTGCGAAAAACAATCCGAAATAACGTCTTCGGGATAGCCGTTTTCAATTAAAATTGACCTTATTCTGTGTTCAATTAAAATTGACCCAATTCCGAATCAAGACAAGAATGGTACCATTGCATGGATAATTAAAGAGTAAAGGTGCCTATAAAGGGAATACAAACAGAACTCCTTAATTGAATAGTCTAATACTTATATTGTCGTTTATTTCCTGTCTTATACTGATTGTACCACTCTGATGATGATCCTTGGAACATAAGTTGAAATATTAGTATAGAGATAATTAGCCAATCATTGCGAAATGCTTGTACTTGCTCTATTTATAATAAAAAATTTACCTGTTAATTCGTCAACTTTTTTCACAATAGAGGAGATGTCTTCTTCAACTTTCTTTATCAATTTGCTATATGACCCAGCTCCCTATACATAAAGGATATTGACATTTCAAAAAGTGCGGTCTCAGATATATTCTTCATTAGATCACCAATCGAATGTATGTTTCGCTTGTATTGTGTGCAGGAAGGTTTGCAGTTTTGGGGACTTTGTCTTTAAGTCTCTTTGTATAAACGTCCCTAACAGCGGTGCTGGATTATTTATTGCAGCGTGGTTAAATGAGCCTATACATAAAGGGCATCCCTGCTGATATGTACCTCAAAGGAAATGTTATTTTTGGCAAGACGTTTGATGTTTGAAAATAAAACAGCTCTCTGATTCAGTTTTTCACATGTTGGATCTCCAAATTTAAAAACAGGCACTGCTTTGCAGATTTCCAAGCTGATGAGAACACTCTAGAGACAAAGGCGTTATTTATTCTGGAGAAACTGGAGAAATCTAACTGAAGGAATGTCAAAAGACAAACTACACAAAGATTGTCAGATTCAACGTCATACGCATTTGTTGTGCTCTGTGAAAAATGACAAACGGAAGAATGGCTGTCCTGCATTGGCTTAGCTTTGCAACAAAATCAATTAAAAGGAAGATGACACAGACCATCACGTCACCAAGAAAAGGCCATCATAGCGTCAGGACAACTGCGATATGCAGCACAACTTCAAGCTGCTTCTTTAGAACAACAACCTTCACTTGTCTAATGGAAGAAGTGCAGATGATTTCCAAAGCAGCAACTGCAACAATTGACTGAAGATAAAAGGCACTTTGTTTTCAAGAGATTGAAGAATGGGAATGGGGAATACAACAAAGGAAGATCTTATGGATATAGAAGTAAGGCTACGTTTACACGAGAGAAAGTGGATTGGAACCAGAAGATCTAGTTTTGGTACGGATAGGCCTTCCGTTTACACGAGGCACGGATCTGATCCACTTTTAGGTATTGCAATTGACGCATGCGTGGTTACTGAATATTTCCATATGAATTATAATAATTCAAAAGAGACCCAGTTTTGGATGGGATCCACCTGTTTACACGATGCGAAAGTAGATCGGATCTAAACTGGAACGCTTTTGAAAGCGATCCAAAAGTAGGTCAGTTCGGGGACCAAAGTGGATCGGATCTTTGAATTGTGTGTAAACGAAGGCCTTTCCGTACAAAAAGTGGATCGGATACACTTTAGATCCGATCCATTTTTTCTCGTGTAAACGGGCTCTAAATGACTGTAACAGGTCACGAACACAGACAGAAGTATGTTCTGCAAAAAGCTGCTGAAATATTTCTGGAAAGAAGAAAAACAAAAACTGAGAAAGCCAGGGGCAATGGCATTGCCGAAACGTGATCCAAGGTTGATGAGCAAGCTGGTATTCTTGACATTGATAAATCATCAACTTCAGAATTTGGAGAAGAGAGTAATGATGGAGATAGTGACGAGGGTTTAAGCATGTAGCTCATTATTAGCATAAAGCAAATTATATTATTATCTCTAAACATTGGTATCTTCCTGTTCATATTGTTATTGTTTATCTTTGCTTTTATTATTTGAATATCATAATGTTATTGGTGATACAATTTTGATAAATTATTATATCAAAATGCGATTGACCAATTTGCCAGCTTTGTGTGCAAATGCAGCCTAGTAACAATGGATCTCGTCGTAGAAGTTTTCTGCAACATACGATTCTGCTTTTTAATTTCCTGGGAGAGGTTTTAAATTTTTCCATTTAAATACTCGTAGCTTATTCCCAAAAATAGACGAAATAAGACAGTTTGCCAAGGAAAATCCGTTTCAATTGCTCGTCTCTACTAAAACATGGCTTGATAAGGATATTGCAAACTCGGAAATTAGCATTGTGGGTTTATTCCGATCCAATTAGATGTGATAGACAGTATGGTGAACAACATGGGGGAGGTTTAGCTGTTTATTTCAAAAATTCAGTTCGACAAAAGGAAATATATACTGTGGGTTGTGCAAAAATGGAAGCAGTTTCTATTAGAGTATCACCATGTAGCTCCCCTGCATTTATGTTAGAAGCTGTGTGCAGACCTATTTGCCAAGCTGGCCTTGAGCCCTATATGTCAAGCTTCCCCGAAACAGTTATTGATAAATCAGCTGATATTGACGATCTTGTAGTCATTGGGGACATCAATGTAAATTTATTGAGGGTAAATAATGCTTCAAGGGCAATAGATGTCATCTGTCAATCATTTGATCTACATCAGTTAGTTGATGAGCCCACGAGAGTTACTGAAAGTTACCGGCACAATCACGGACCATATAATTAGGCATAAGTGACCACTTTGGGATTTTTGGCACAAGAACAGTATGAAATTCAACTGGGGTTAAGAAGGAACATCTTCGTATAGATTATAGAGATTACATGATGCTTAGACCATGGCAGCTCAATGACGTGTCTAAACGTATATTTACCATTTAAATTTTCGCTTTAAGTGTACTCAAAGAGAAGAATTTGGGTTGAAATTATTGGTATAGAATTTCAATCAGTAACTTTTGAAGTTGTTGTTTTGATACAAAAATAAATTTCGGACTTGAAGTAGTCTTCAGAGAATTTTATGGACAATCTAATTCACAAATTTCAAAACTCTAGTTATTGTCAAATATTGCAAATTACTTTTGAAGCAAATTCTATGCTTTATAGAGAAGAAATTGCAAATTTACAAATATACCTTATTTTGGGCCTTATCAAAAGTCACTTAGCTCTCATTGTCGTCCACAAAATAATCTCTGCTTTCTTTATGAGAACCTCTCTTTTGAGCGAAAATTACAACATGACACAAACATTTCGGCTATTTTGATTTGAAAAACGAAAAAAACTTATAGTCAATGGCCAAAAAAGTAGTTATGTTCTTTGCTTTTTATCAAGACAACTCTTGAAATATTTTGCTCCAAATCTGAAGCCGTTGCTTCCAAGTTTTTTATTATTTTCCACCAGAAGCAACAAATAAATCAGTTGCTTTTTATTTTAATTGAAAGTCAATGAAATTGTGAACATTTTCCCGCCTAAATCAAGCTCAGTGAATCTCCTGAAGCGTCATTGCTTTGTTATGTAAATTTTGTCATTTGGGCCTACGGCTACTGTTGGCCGCCATTTTAGGTCAAGATAGGCAATACTTTTGTAAGGTAAGTGTTCATCGTCAGTTGGGTGACAACCCTCCATTATGTCAAAATTGACAAAAATGAAAAATGTAAGAGCAGCTTTTAAATTTCAGGTAACCAATTTTGCTAGACGACCAAAATAAGTTCTTTGTTTAAATAAAAGAAAAAGAATAAAATAAAAAAACTCACATAAGTCTTTAAGACAGCAATGTCTCCTTCATCTAGGGCTAAAAAAGCAAGAAGTGGAAATGCAACAAACAAATTACAAGCAACACAATAATAATAGTTGGGTAAATTATGCTAAATGCACTGCATTTTTCAGAGGAGGTTATCAATATTCTGATACAACAATAAATGCTTGACATGCTCAATTAGATGGATACTCTTAGGTGCCAAATAAACCCCCCTCCTTCGTGTATTGATTTTGAATTGTTCCCCCCACCCCAGGACCTTATTAGGACCCCCTGTTTATTAATTTTTGAAGAAAAAGTTTCACTTGTCAAAGGAGTAAACTATACTTCATAACCTCCTCCCGCTGTTCAATCTGTGGAGAAGTTACGTCGCAGATTTTTGGCAAAAGTCTGTCAATGCATGCAGCAAGGACAATCCTCCATAAAAAATGGGTTAATACTCACCAGGGTGCACCTCAGGAAGTGGGCGTTTAGTGCATTAGCTCTTGAACTGCCTGAACTACAACTAAACCTTTAAGGACAGTGACTGAAACGGGAAAACACAGTTTCCGGCCAATGCACCTGTCACAGCGGAGAAAGAACCGCGGGAAAGGGGAAGAAAAGAAGCAGAGAATAGAAGGGCAGAAAGCAAAAGAGAGCAGAATATGCAAAAGTAGAATCTAAGCTAACCTCAAATGCTAAATTAAAGGGAGGGCAGGGAAGGGAAAAGTCGTGATGGCGAGAAGACATCTTCCTTGGAGCCGCCAAATTCGGTAATGCAACATCAACTTTTGCATCTTGAGTTCTATTCAACAAGCGGAAGACTCTTTCAAAGAATCAATGCACAATGTTGATCTCATTAATATGGCGGAAGAACTATTAAGTAAATTCATCCTCCATGAAACTATGATGGGGTAAATGGGGAAATGCCCAGACCAGAAACCAGACTACATAGGGAAAGAACCCAAAAAGATACTGTATCAAATTTCCTATCATGACATAAGCAATAACAAAACTCTCCTGGTGGATTAAATCCGGTTAAACCCGTGCTCTAAACAGCATTTATAAAAAGTTTTTGAAGGAGGAGAGAAGTCCCACAATCTTCAATCACAAAAAATTATGATTCAATGCCAACAAGACACCAGGCCGTCATTAAACAAACATGTTCGAAGAACGACTCTGGTTGAATATAGCTATTTCGGTCAAATGATGAAAGATGTTTGTCGCTATGCACAACGATGACGATAACGATTATGACGATAATGGTGGTGGTTATGAT
>JAADKT020010352.1:0-11461 GCA_011763395.2 Chrysaora chesapeakei
TTACTTTTGTTTTTGCCGTCAGTTGCGTTACATTAAGGAAAGTGCCCTTTTGCGTAAATTCCCCACCAGTAAAAATTGCTTAAAAGATCCCCTGCTAAGTAGGTATCATTTATGAAAACATTTATCAAATTATCTAAGATACCCATGTTATTAAGTTACTTAAGCTCTGGTGTAACTTAAATTTTCTTAGCTGCGCATTTGTGCCTTGACAATGCTGACCTGTAGGCAAATTGTGTCTTGCAAAATTCACACATGTACTTCACTTTATTAAGAGAAGATGCAAAATGCCTTGATAGGCATCCCTTATTCGCAAAATCCTTTTCAACAGCCATCCACTCTTGCAAAAAAAATCCCTGCACCAGGTTGTGTCCTTCCTTTGCCCTTGCAATTGTGTTGGTGTCTTGTGAGATTGTGCCTGTAGGCAAATTTTCCGTTACACAATTGGCACTCAAAAGCTTTGTCTTCTGTATGCGTCACCATGTGACCCTCCAGCAAGTGCTTGTGTGTGAATTTAGCTTCACAGTGTGCTAAATGTTAAGGGATCCTTGCGAATGTTTTGCTTTCTTGTGGCGGGCCAAGCTGTCTTTCGAAGAAAATGCTTTTCCACACTCTACACCATCACATCTAAGCTCCCGGCCTTCGTGGATGTTCTTTGCACACCTGTTCAGCTCAGCTTTATCCCTGAAAAGTTTGCTGCATTGTGAGCACGCAATTTTCATCCCTCTATGGATGGTATCAAACTGCCTTTTCACTGCATCCTTCCTTGAAAATATTCTATTGCACCCTTTCTTAGGGCACTTCAATCCACTCTGCTCCCTTTCCTTTGTTACATCTTATGTTTCTCTGTCATGGCATGAAGTGGAGGCCTAGCTAGCAAAAGTTGATACCACCATTTACATTTGCGAAGGAGCACTAATAGGTGTTCGTAAATTTTGTATGAACTTGCACCTGTAAAAAGGTTTCATCATCCTGTCTTTTGATTGTATTCCAAATAGCTGTCACTTTCCGTCTCTTGAACCCTTGGGCCAACGCTTTCCTCATCATCTTGCTATCTTAATTGAGCATCTGAAAATTTTCTCTTCACCATTTGCACATCTGTGCGGATAAGGCTTCATTAGACTGGTATCTAATGCAAAGGCTTCATCTCCCAGTAAAAAATAAGAAATGTCAGAATTTCTTCCCCAATGTAGATTCATGGGGGAAAACTTCTGATTGCAAATTTTTCCCAGGCGTCGAGGTTTAAATATGCCACCATCTAACTGACTTCCAGCTGAACCCAAATCAAACGCAATAAATTTTGCATCTGCATCTGCCATTGCTAATAAAATATTGCTTAACTGTTTCTTGTAATTGAAATATTCTGAACCAGAGTTAGGAGGTGCACGGATATTGATGTGCTTCCCTTCTATTGCCCCCACTGCCTTTTGGAAACTGCCATTTGGACTCAAAGGCTTCTGCAAGCTTCTCCTATTCTTCAACTGAAGTTGGTATTTTAAGATACTCTTTCTCCAAAACTTTATAAATGGCCCTTCATACTTTGGGAACAAATATTGAAATCGCTGAACTAGATATGCGAAAAGAGTACATCAAGTCCTTGTAAGATGCTTCAGAAGAAGGAAATCTGAGAGTAACACATAACTTGTCATGTGCAGGTAAAGCATCCCTCATGTTGGTGTTTTGTTTTGAAATGTATGACCGAACTAGTGGAAGCAATTTATCAAAGAAACGGGATTCCATCCTGAAAAACAAAGGAATATGTGAAAGCCACTATTTATCAAGATTCTATTGTACACATCCATGGATGAAAATTAGAATTTAGAATTAAAACTAGATCTTCAAGTAAAGCCCCCAGGGGATTGTACAAGAAAAATTGATTTTTGGAATTATTGGAATAATTTTTAGTATGGCCCAATGCCTCTCTCCTGCCCCCGGCTTCCTACGGGCCTGCAGGGTAAATGATGTAATGCTAGCCTGAGGTGTAGAAGTTTGAAAGGCCTAAATCAATAAACAAAGTATAATATTTTATCGCGATATAGAGCCAAATTACTATTACCTATGGTAGTAGCAAGTAGGTAAAGTAGTTTAAAACCTACCGGAAAAAATTCTGAAAGCTCCCCAACTAAATTTGCAACCAATCCTTGACCTTGCCGGCGATCACGAGGTTTCCAGGGATGAATCCACCATTTCCGCTTTCTCTTTGATTCTTTGTGATAATACATCAATAATGCCATGTCTATTCCACAAGCAAGCAAACGTTTCTTCTTTGATAGAGGTCCCATAATTGTAAGTAAATTCTCACCAGCCATGTCCAAGCAGTCGAAGTTCAAATCTTATGTTTTGGCGCAAAATTTATTTATCAAAGTGAGGCTAGCCTACAAAACTAAGCAAATACCTTGAGGTCATAATCATTGCTGTCTACGAATTTGCTTGCATCATTCAAGTGCACAATTTTCTCTGGATTGTATCTGTACAATATTTGTAATTTGAATAAAACTTTTTATGAAGTCTATTTATACAGCATAGTGATTTTAGTGCTCTTTCTATCAATATATTTGAGTCATCAGGTGTGTCTTTTGCTATCATGAAATCATACATTCCATAATATTGATAATCAAACGTTTGCATGATATGTAGTTGTCTCTGAAAATGATCCCATATTTTGAGTCAATCATTTCTTTGTTTCACTCTTGTGTTGACGATTCCAGCTAATGATATTTGTGCAAGCTCTTATGTTTTCTGAGAGCATTTACTGCTGCTGGTACGTATTGAACACCAGTTTCAGGATATGTGTAGTTGTACAGGTTTGCAGGTCCAGTTTTGCTCTTGTGTTGACGATTCCAGCTAATGATATTTGTGCAGTAAGTATGGTTTTTTGAGAGATTTTACAATTTCTACATGCGAGAAAATTGCTTGCCTTCTCAGTGTATGACTGCTGTTTTAAGTGGAGGAAAGGCAATGCTGCTTGCGCTATGTCAGCGTCTTGAAACTGTGGATCTATTTTGTATAATCCATGGGTTTTTCTATTCTTTATCAGCATGCGTCCACAGTTGTAGCAGACAAGTGCAAATATAGACTTACTAGCATGCTTCTCTGCAATTGCTTTCATTTTACGCAACTGTTTTGGGTCTGATGTTAGATTGTGTGTTCTTTTCTGTTTTTCCTTCTGAGCTTGTTTTTGTTCCATCTTTATTGTTTGTTGTACTCTTTTGAATTATCTTTTTCAGATTTCTTATTTTCATGGTCTTGTTTTGCTATATTCCCTTTGGAGTCTGAAACCTAGGCGCCAAATTGGATGTGTTATTTGGGTCAAATAAAAATGGCTCCCAACAACAAGAAGCCAATTTCTAGAAGAAAAGATCAGCATAGCTTCCAACCTAATGACCGAAAGAAATTAGTTGTTTGCTTGTCAGCAATTCTTCAATTACTGTTAGCATGTCTTCAATTACATGGAGTTTTGCTGTTCGTATTAATGAAACAGCAGAACAACCTTCAACTGGCCTACAGGCAACTACTGTCTGAATGGAATTACAACAAAAAAATAACCCGTGGACTAACAGAGTTGAAGATAAGACGAAATAGACGCTACTGGGCATATCCTGGCAGAACAGATAAATGGTGGAGGAATCTGTTAAATGGGAAACAATGTGACGAGAAGTGGCAACAAAATTTTAGGATGACGAAACCGCAATTCATGGCACTCTCTGTAACTATCGAGGAATACTTAAGGATGTGGTTATTATGTGGCCTGGAAGTGTGCATTATTTTTGTGTGTTTACAAATTCCAAGTTAAACAAACAGTTAACACAAAAGACACTCCCCATGATTTATCGCACACTTACCCCTGGTACAGAAAGAATCCCCCCCATCATTCTTGGCAATCCAGCATATCCCCTTTTGCCAAATGTTATGAAAGAATATGGTGAAAATGCAATCAAGGGGTGGTAGAAATCAAATAGAGTGTGGATTTGGCAGATTAAAAGCACCCTGGCAAATTCTTAACAGGCCAATGAACCTCAAATTAGAAGATATACCTACCATTATCTATAGTTGCTTTGTTTTGCACAATTTTTGTGAACTGAGGGGAAATCAACCAAATCAGGATGACTATGAGCAGCAGTTGCAAGTAAATGCTGCTGACAGATGCTGCAACCATCATAACCAATCAGACAGATTGCATACATATAATAAATCCACTGGAGCATATTTTTGTGAAATAATAACTGACTATTTTAATGAATATTTGACCAACTAAAATCAAACAATGTATAAGTAATGTTTTACTTTTTTACTCGATTTCAACAAACAAGAGAAACTAAATAAATTGACAAGTTATATATATCTTTTACTTTCTTTCTGTTCATTGTTTTTAAACTATGTTTTACTGTGGCTCAAAGTCTGTACGTTTGGTTGCCACTGGAACTGGATAACCTGTGCATTGGAAGTGCTGATAAATAACGAAATAAATGTCTTCTTATTCACAGCATCATTAAGAGAGCTGTTGTTGTAGGGATGTGGAAAATATCGCAATTTAATGATAATTGGCCTTGCTAACTATGGCAAAACTTTCATGCTTAACCCCTTGAATAATATTTTCATAACGTCCACTAACCCTGCAAACACCAGTTACACTTGGATAGGGGCAGAGAGGGCAGAAATTATCTTCTTAAACGACTTTAGGTATACCAATGAGATCTTGGTATGGAAAGACATGCTTCTACTGCTAGAAGGCCAACCAATTCATTTTGCTGCACCGAAATCAACATATGCTCAAGACATTTATTTTGACAAGGACACTCAATTTTGACAACAACCAAAAGGCGCATTCTGTACATTAGAAAGTACGACACCACAGATTAATGAAATTGATTAATTGATATTAATGTAACGAAACATTCAAGAACATTTAATTTAATTGAAGTTCGCACAAATTTCATATTATTACATTTGATGGAATTGAAATTTTGTTGTTGTTATTTATGCTTGGAGTCCCTTGAATACACTCTTTTATAAGATACTAAGATTTTTATCAGTACTGAAAGTTTCTTAATTTATAAACAATTTTGGTACTGAAAGTTTCTTAGCAGTTTCTTAGGGATCAGAATTTTTTAATTCCAAAACAGGTAATTGACGCTTAAATTTGACAAATAGAGAAAGGAATTCAATTGACCTGTATGTTTGTAAAAATAGACACCTAGGGTATAACAGAGGTATTTTTCAGTGGTATTTTCCTAGTGTGAGTAGGCTTCCTGTACACTGATACACTTACACTTTTATTGGCATTCCATTGAATCTCAGTGTCAAGGAAGGCTAGTTTTCCATCATTCTCTACCTGTGTAGTGAACTTCAATTTCAAATGTAGAGAATTGATGTGCTTATAGAAATTATCCATCTTGTCCCTCTTCATAATCACGAAAACATCATTTACATATCTCTCCCATACTTTTGGTTTCTCAATGTATGAATCAAGGGCAAAAGATTCTTTTTCTTGCATAAAAATCACAGCAACAACAGAAGAGGCAGGTTTTCCCATTGCTACTCAATCTGTTTGTAAGATAAATTTTCCATTGAATTTGAACCTAGTGGTTCTTAAGTCGAAAACTGTCATTTCAATCAACTTATCCACAGATATAGAAGTTTTTTTTCTTAGATCTGTGTCTTTTTGGAGTAAATCACTAATGATTCCCAAAGAGTCCTTAATAGGCACGTTAGTGTATAGTGAGTTTACATCGAAAGATATCATCATTTCATCGCCTTCCATCACAAAATTACGGATGAAGTCCGAAAATTGCTTTGAGTTCTTTGCATGTCCCCTTTCCTTGATGTAGTGTTTCAAGATGTCAAAAATATACTTTGAGAGGTTTTCTAGTGGTGTGCCACTACAGGAAAACCCTCTTTGTGTATTTTGGGAAGTCCATAGAAACGTGGAGCATGAGAATGAGAAGGTTTAATCTTCCAATATGTTTCATCTGAAATTATTTTCATGTCATGTAAGCCTTTAATGAGATTCAGACCTTGGCGCTTAATCTTGTTTGTTGGATCACATTTCAGATATTTATAAGGGTCATTCTCAATGTGCTGGGTGCACTTTGAATATAGTCCGAGCTGTTCAAAAGTACAGTCGCTCCTTCCTTATCAATTCCGGTCAATTTGATCCGACCTTTGCAATAAATAGGAAAGAAACCACATTTCTCATTGCCCGCTGATGGGAGGCAGATCTCTCCTGAAATGTTGTCAAACTAAATATCAAAGGCTTGTCATGATAAGTGGTGACTATCATGTCTAATACAGTATCTTGGGTCTAGTACTGAAAGTTTTTTAACCAATACTGATCTCAGTACTGGGTTTCTTATAAACGGGTTTTTCATAAAAACAGAGTGTATTGTTGCTGATATTGAACTGAACTGCCAAGGAAATTCCAATTATGGGCATGCATTTAATTGAAATGATATGTGAGTAGAGGCCACTTATTTCCATGATTTAGGAATTGGGGAAGCAAATTTGTGAACAGCAATATCATTTTGCTGGTGTTGGTAACCCTTGGGCAAATTTAGCCATAGAGTTATAGGGTGAAGAGAAAGTGCAGAACGACAGAAACAGAGAAGTTGGCTGGAATTATCTGTGACAAAATCTATTAATTATTTACTTTTTCTAAATTTAGCAATACTAGCAGGCCTTACAGCATTGTCCATATCAAATGGCGTTGCTTGATGATTCCTCTGAAAGGTTTGTCATTGTCATTGTTATTTATTATTCCTCTGAAAGGGTTGTCATTGTTGTTGCTTTCATTGCTGCTGCCTCTGTATTAGATGTGGTTGGTTTTGTGGCCGTGGCGGTTCTGATGTTACTGCAACTAAATCTTCAGTATCATATTAAGCAAGTATCATATACCACATAGATTTGGAGGAAAAAACTTATAAGTTTAACATACTATGCATATGCAAAACATTCACAGGATATTGTCTGTAATATAAAGATGTATATAATCTGTTTTGTAGAAATTGTGAATAAAATAAACAAAGCGCAAAGGATTGACAGTGAATCAACATTTAAAATACTTTTTGTAAACATATATTGTACATTGATTTTTTTCCAATAATTCAATTACCAATTATACGTAGCAATCAACTAATGAACATTGCAATTCTGAACTAATATTCGGACTTGCGAGGCAGGAGCATTTAATTGTCAAGTGGCTGGGTCTCAGTTTATTGCCCATCATTTTGTTGCAATGTATCATGATATACAGTTATTCAAACATGGTCAATGTTACCGTACATATGTTATTTGCTCCATCAAAGATCAAGCCCTGTGTTAGCATAAAGAATCGAATGAAAAGTTCAGGGATAAGAACCCATTGAATAAACTCTTTCTTGCCAAGACCAAACCGAAAATCCATGTCACATACATGCATTTTCTTTTGCGTTTTGTGGAATGCTCTGCTTCCCTAGTTCTTGTTACAATTGCATACAGTTTGTGTGATAAATAATTGGCGGTTTTTTTGAAAGAAGGTAGAATGTTGTTCTTATACTCTTTTTGGTAACTCAAGAGTGTTTGTGTCGATAAAGAGCATAATGCGTTTAAGGCTCATGACAAAATTTTATTTAAGGAGTTTAGGTTTTTTATCTCGTCAAGAAGATGATAAGCTCTTGTGGAACTGTCTTGCAGGAATTCCACACTTATTTTCTTAAGCTCATTATCTTCTCTCTGTATTCTTCTTTGTGAAAAGCCATCAAAAACGTTTTTAGGTCATTTCTACTTTCACTGGCTGTCGAAAAATCATTCAATGCAGTGCAGTTGACCTGTTCATACAAGAAAGATCATAACAATACGTGGCATGCGACAATAGATGATATTCTATTTCGCATTTACCATGGAATATCACCATTTAACATAAGCCACAAAATAGCCTGGGACGATGATGAGTTTACATTGATGGGCGAAGCTTCTGAATCATCCAAAGGAAACCTTTGACGAAGATGATTTGCAAATGGCAGAAAGCGATACAACAGACGAAGAAGGTACCACTGAGTTACAAGAAATCATCGTTAACATATTAATGATGTCCTCACTGTACCAGTCCTGCAAAAGTTCACCCCTGTCTAGCAGTCAAATGAGAAGCACAAGCTTGGAGCCTGACATTTGAAAAAAAAAACAGCACAGCACTGCATAGATAGACCAGAAGAAGAGGAAGTCAAAGACGAGTTTTCCATAATCAACTTCAATGCTTCTCTGTACACGATGACCAGTCAGCTCACAGCACACCAGATGAGAACTTTGGAGGAAACAGAGACTATTATCCACAGAAACAATGAAAGGTGCTTCTAAGGCTTTCTAGAACAACAGTTTCAGATTGGTGATAAACTTCTTTGCTCCAACCCCAGCTATCAGTGTTACAGCCAACAATCAAAAGCCAGGGACCCATGAACATTGAAAACCTTCCTGGTGGGATTTACAAAGTTAAACTTGAAACAGGCAAAGATGTAATTGGAAATGTATTTTCAAGGGTGAAATGGTATGAAAGAGCGTCAATGGATGAAGCCAATGAAGAGGTATTACTTTTCAGAGACTTCTATTCTTTTCAAACTTATCACAAGCTTATAAATGCACGTGAAATACCGCATTCATACTGGAACTTAAATCACGTGAAATTAAACCATTTTCACAAATGTTGCGTACTCATTGGTCACTCCAAGGATTCAACTTGATCTGATTGGCGGAAATTAAAACCTGGTTCAAGTTAAGTTGATTTAAAATTTTTAGTATATGAATGCAGTATACTTAACTATCCCTGGTGAACATAGTCTAATTTAATTACGGTTTCTAAAGTAAAAGGGCCACAAAACTAGGGGCAATGTTTCTGATGATCTGGAATTATTAATACTCTTAAATACTAATACTCCTAGGATGTTTAACTTTACTAAGGTTGTGAGAAAGCCCAGTATGAAGAAAGGTCTTACCTGGGTTCTTTTATGCGACTTTACAAACAATGCGCCTTAATTTCTTAAACTTTGACTTGACCTTGACTTCCTTAACTAGTACAAAGGTATGTTGCAAGACGTTGTTGTTATTTGATACACAAGACCTAGGAATGCACAAATTTATGATTTAGTTCAAAAAGGTAGATAGACTCAACACAAGAGGAAGACTCAACAAATTTGAGAAGTGAAAAACGATGGTTAAACAGACTCTAACATGTTTTTTTTTAGGTTTTTTCAAATGCACCAATGTTAGCAAATTTATTTACAGTTTACTTGATATATAGCAAACTATCTTGTCATGAAAAACTATGATACTATTAGAAAAGAATAAGTTTTTTTTTTTAAACAGATTGTACGTCAAAGCAATGGAACTGGTGCCACTTGAAGGAAAACGATTTTAAATATAATTGCAAACTTTTTATTTGAGCTGCGCCGTAACTTCTATGGCAAGAGAACTCAGAAGTCACCAACAGATCTTCAATGCCAGCTGCAAATGATAAAAAATTCTATCCCGGATTTCGGTGCTTTCTCCTCGATTCTTCAAGAAAAAGATTCTGTTCAGCAGCAGGAGCTCTACAACCAATTTGCACAAGAAATCGTAGAGTCGCAATAACGAAAATGTGCATTCTTCTCATACTCTATTGTATCTTGGGAATGTCAACAACGGCAAACGCTCAGTAACATTTTCATTAAATATCTTGAAAGTGAAACTGATGAGACTCATTTATGTAAAATATGTTTCAGTAGTGATACCACATGTGTCCATGAATGCTGCATGGAAAAAGCCAAGGACTTTCCGAAGAGATGTGGTTTGAATCTTGCACCAAAGAATATAAACAAGTTAAAAAGTCAGAATCCAAAAAAGCAAAAGAGAAAACAAGACAAGGAAAAGCTGAAGAGAAGAACAGGGAAGAACGTTTTGTGTAAAAATTAAAAAGGAAAAACCTACAACAAAATCACACAATGTTGAATCTAAAAAAGCCACAAAAGCCAAGTCCTCTCCAGAGCAAAGACCAAATACCGCATTTGAATCGGCAAACAATTTTGAAGAAACTGCAGTGAAGCCTGCTTGTGGGAAGCCAATATCAGTCAGTGAATAACTTAGCGCCCCAATGCACTAGACATTTCCAGATAATAATCAAGGCAAAAAGATGCACATTATTAAGGTTCCCAAATCTGCAATAAGCCATGCTGAACATTCAAGAGAAAGAAAAATAATGGAGCTTGCAAGAAAAAGGTTGACACAATTACAAGCAAGTAAAGTACTTGAGAGCTGTGAAATTGAGTTACGATCCTTGTTACAATTTTTGAATTCCGAAGCTGGCAATGTAGAATCAAGAGCCATTTTGGAGAACTGAACTATGTAATCAATGTACTGGGCAACAACACCACCAAGGATATGCAAAGAGAAGTGTCATGCAAATTCTTGGAGTTAGATGGAGAGGTTATAATTATTCTTAGCAACCCATGATTCATGCTTTGTGTGTGAAAGTAAATAACTCAATTAGTCATTATTTCAACATTCCTAAGCAGCAACCTCCTCATTTTTTCCTGTTGTAGAAAAGCACACTGAAAACACACTGAAAATAGACCTATCACTTGCATTCTGTCTGCGTGATTGATTTATAAACCTTAGTCTAGTGATTGTAAAGTTTAATACTAAGATTAAAGCTGATACATAAGAACTCTAGTACCGTGCCTCGGACCCAAACCTGATGTAATGACACTGATTCTTTTTTTCCAGGTGTATTGTCAGGCAATCAGTTCACTTAGTAATAATAATAATACGCCTCTAAACCCAAAAAAACAACGGATGTTGCACAGTAAAGTTTTATGGTCTTGACTTCTTTTGTCTCCTTCTCTCTCTGCGACTCTCGTCCTCCTTCACTCTTTTTATGTCATGACTTTCACAGACAGTGCGAATTAGCCTTCTCCATTCTTGTCTATTATCTACAACAGTCTTCCATAGATCTAATACATGACCACACTTCAAAGCATTTTTGCAAGTATCCTTAAATCTTAGATAGGGTCAACCAACAGGTCGAGATCCATGAAATAATTCACTGTGTAAAAGTGCCTTGACTGGTCTATTGTCATCCATTCTACAAATATGGCCAAGCCAGCGCAAACGATTTCCAACTAGCTTCAATTCAATGTCTTCAACACCTGCACGTTTTAGAATCTCCTCATTACTGACGAAGTGATCCCACTTGATCTTCAAAGTAATCCGAAGATGACGTTGCTGAATTGTACGGAGTTTTCGAACTTGATGTTGGTATAAAGTCCATGATTCACTTCCATACACTAAAATTGGCATTAAACATTGGTTGTAGACTTTGATTTTGGTTTCAGTCATTATGTCGTGAGAGTCAAACAATCTTTTTCGCAGAAGTCCAAATGCACATAATGTTGCCTGAATACGAGATACAAGTTCTTCTTTCATGGAACAGTCATTGGTAACATAGCTTCCAAGGTATTTGAAG
>JAADKT020010463.1:0-11460 GCA_011763395.2 Chrysaora chesapeakei
TTTGACAAACAATGTTTGATCGATTAGTCAGGGCCTTCTGAGACAGTAACCCCCTTGTCTCTGTGTAGCTCAAGGTATAACGTCATACAAAACCTTTACCGAACAGGGGGTCAGTGAACTGTGCGTTATAGCGTTTGAGGAGTTTTGCTACAAAGAACGCATAGATGTATATATCCGTCGGGAGAAACAACAACAACAACCATATAGCTGTTTGCTCAGAGTAGTTTGAGTGTCCAGCATAGACTCAATAGCGAGAACTACGACTCATGTAATACGTCTAGCTGGTGACAGCCCATGGCTTAACATTTAAAATACTTTCACAATGATTGTTGCTTTTTTACTGTTGAAGAATGACATGCTGAAGATTGAAAATAGGGTTGTTTTTACAATGCATGATTATTCGCAGAATTACTTCGATATTTCCTGTCTTTGATCACAGCTTCTGATGAAATAATTTCAGATTATCCTCCTTAATGTTGATCTATATTCAAAATAGTCTTACGTGAATTGGATAATAAAACGCACAGGATACAATGTTTATCTTTCAATTTCAAAAGAGTTCTGTTGCACGAAATGCCTTTGGTATTTCATATCGATGCATCTGCTGATGAGGAATTTCGTATCTCTAATGGCCTAAAGCCAGCCCCGCCTGTTTGTTTAATAGTAACATAAGCAAAACAGCTTCATTTAATAATCTAACTCAAGGATCAGTTAATGTGGACCTGTACCTTTACGCAGTGGTTGTGCTCCGGTGGCGGTGCTAGAGGGTCGCTCGGGGCAATACAAAGCCCCAAAATAGATGTAGCTTGTCCTTGCAAATTAAGTTTGCGTTTGAGCCAAACGGCTTGGTGTTTCCTAAACTTCAGGCGTTTTCTAGTAGGGGATGGCAGCTTCCGGGTATGCTGGTACAGACCTATCGGTACCATCTCGGTACACAGTATACGACAGGCTAAAAAATCCGCCCGGTACTGTACAAACGCAACCCGGTACAGGCATTTTAGCGTTCAATTGACCTTACTGTAATTTATTTCAAGCTTAGTAGCTATAAACAAATAAATGAGAAAGACTTTTTGGTGACTAGCGGAGAAGACATAAAAAAACTCGGGCTACACAGAAAGTTTATGAAAAAAGAACAAGCTAAGCTTTGGTTCTAAGAGAAAAAGAAAGCCCAAAACATAGCTCTAATGGGAATCTAACGTTACTTCTAAGAAAAGAGTTGCGAAACCATCTAAGGCGCAGCTTGAATTTTGAATATCTTTTTAGGCCAGCTATTACTCGAAACTCGAAAAAGCAGACATACTGGAAATGGCTGTTGATCATGTACGGAATCTACAAAAGCAACTGAGATCTGGTGAGTCCGAGTTGATAACTTCAAATATCAGCTAACAGTCTCTAGAATATATGTATTTGAAATCTTCTATATTCAATTCCTCTAATCTTCCAATTCAAGGAACTTCGTGTTAGAGCTGTTTTTGCGAGTAATGAAGCAAGATACTGGCAGCCATAATATAGCCTGATTTCCAGACCCCGTGTTCCAGACCCCTTTTAAAAGCAGGGAATGGAATAATACATGCTAGCAGCCATATAATTGACAAGGATCTGCAGCTTACTTTGGCACTGAATTTTAAATTTATAAATAGACAGCTAGGATTTATACAAGCTCAAAGTTTGAAAGCGAGAACAACGCCAATTTTTCCCCAAAATCCTTCTCTTAACATTATAGATTTAAGTAAGCTAGATCTTTTAACTGGCTCTGACTGTAAGAACTGCCATATTTATAGTTCATGCCATTCTAACTTTAAGAAGACGGCATTAAAGCAAAATACAACAATACCCAGATATTCTAAATGTACATTTAAGAGTAAGCCGTGCTTATTTTTGATCTTAAATCTCGTAAAATCCATATCTTAGAAGATTAACAGTTGTTTTTAGGCAAATAGAAGCCTTCTGAACCTTCCTGTCCTACTGAGTGGCTTAAGAATGTACAGCTTGGTTCCTCCAGCTTTTAAAGCACTTCTGTTCTTATTAATGCGAGTTACAGCCAAAAACTATTAGTGTACTCTGTCATATGGCCATAGGATTAGCATATCATAACCGACTCACAGTGCTTATTTCAACCATTTTTAAATCCTACTAAAAGCCCATTAATCTAAGACATGTTTGGTGCCAGGGGGAGGTCAGTAGTCTCAGTACGAAGTCGACACAGCCTGACTGAGCAAACAACAACCACAATTCAGATCAATTCAATTTAATATGAGCGAATGTAAGGGACTTCTGTAGCAATTCTGGGAGCTCTGACAAAAGATTGACAGGCAAAGGCCAAATATGGTTAATTCTACCTTGTACAAGCTACCTGATTTGCATTCAAGTGGAAGATAGAGTAAAAACCGTAGCAAACCGGTCCAAGCGTAGACTTAATACACGAGTCCCAGTTTTCACACGTCAAATCGAGGCTTACGCCGGGCCAGTCCATTGACTGATCATTTGATTATGACTTTGTACATAAACTGTTTGGAATAAAGCTAAATGAAAACTTGAGGGTCTTCAAGATCACTAAACAGACTTTTATACTGTAATCATAGAAAGAGCAACATTCTGAACTTTTTTTAGATAAGGCAGAGGTATAAGCGAGGGTCGTTTAGGTAGGTTATATGTCCCTCCCCCCTTGTTCCCTGGAGTTTTGTAGAATTACTTTCAGATTGATAGTCAAGCGGATTGATATGGAGGATTTTACCTGATCCCTTTTTCCCGATGTTCTCTTGTTCCCTTTCAATTTTGGGTACCTAAGTTCCCTTGTTCCCTAGATGCATTTCGCATGTTCCCTGGAACCCCTAAACGGCCCTGGCCTCATCACTCTATGGGTCTCATTAGCTTGTACTTCTTTGCAGTTATCGATGCAGAATTGGATTGCTAGGTGCGAGCAACACCAACAATTCAAATAATTCAAAAATGAAACATCATTTAAGGGTCTGGCATTTGTTGTTAAAAATGGCCACGACCATTTTACTCAAAACGATCTAAGCTCTTCCAAATCTGAGAGATTTTACAGGAATGCAGCATGACAATAAATAGGATTTCCCTTGAGAGTTGCTTGTTGGCCCTTATTGCTTAGGCATCAGGATTGCCATGTTAATGCCAATGCTTTGTATGTGCATTTAATCCAGTGCCTTAGTTTCGAAATTTTCAGAAAGATTAGAGATTCCTTTGTCCTCTGCCATTTGCACGTAAAGCTTTGCAAAGAACGCTGAATCTTTGCTTGCTCTGCTTTTGCGAAGAGTTTGCCTGTTTTGTTCTTTTGTATGGTGAAGATAGCACTATATCAGAAGCCAAGGCAGAAGTCTGAAACCCTTGCCCAGGCGAGCAAGTCTTTGCAGGCCCAGTTCTGTTAGGACAAGACCACTGGGATACAAAAGCCGAAGTAAATTCGCTTGATCCCTCTTTATTGCGGCGAAACTTACAATAATTATTAAAAGATCAGCTGATTGTTACCAGCAACGTGGCTGATAAACGTCAACGATAGCTTTATTGTTTTAAGCGTGGTTTTAACTCTATTGGTTAGCTCTATGATACATAGAAACCCTTTGTCTCAAACATCAGGCTTCTTCTAGCTCCCCCGTATGTTTCATAAATTAATTTGAGATCCCTGAGAACACGTCTGAACACATCTTGAGAAAATCTAAGGCTTAGTATCATACGGGGGTTGATGCTTTAATGCTTTAGTTATTTCTTTTGCTGATAGCCCCTTGACCCTTGTTACGGCTGTAGCCTTAGCGTCTCGTGATCGGGGCTTCATTCCATATGAGGCTGGCAGAGTCTATGAATGTAACTACAGTCTTTTCATAAGCAACAAGGATTTACTTTATTTGCCTAAGGGATCACTATTGAATTGAATTTCTGGCCGCCCAAACGACGACTCATAAAAATCGCTTATGGGGACAAATGTGAACATGGGCTTTTAAGAAACTAGACTTGCTACACGAGTCATAGTTTCGCTTTCTAGGCCAAATCTGACAGATAGGTCACTCACGTAAAGATCGTGGGCAAAAACAATAAAAGTTTCTTGAAAAGGTGGTTGTGAAAATTAAAAGCAATGGATCAAACAGATAACTAAACTTTATAGGTGATGGTTAACAGCGCAATGTCTAGGCACGGAACGGAAGAGCGTAAAAGATAGGAGAAAGAGAGCTCAAAGCGTAGTTGATTAATTAGTCCCATTCTGAGCATAAGACCTCCAATTCAATTCATAGGATACTGTAATGTATGTTGGCTAATAAACCATTACGTACGATAATGATAGCCTCATTACACGCGGAGTAGTTGTCGCTCCATGTTAGGCCACTCTGATAGATATTTGAAGGTGCTGTGGCGTCGTGGTGTAATCCAGCTGACTCGTGGTGTCAGAAGCTCAGTGTGGTCAGGGTTCGAGCCCAGCCACGGTAGCGTCATGGCCAGGGTCGAGGTCTCGATTAGATAACCTACTAGCGACTGGCGCTAAAAATACCGATTTCACCTTCATAGATAGGCCGCTCAGAACCATTAGGCCATCCAATTCAATTTTAATATGTATTCTCAGAGCATTAGGCCATCCAATTCATCCAATCCGATTCAATGTAAATTTGTGTTGATTGTGTGCTGTTGGTAGGGGTTGCCGTTTTTTTTTTGCGAAAACTTGGACTTAAGCAATGACCCTAAGGAACGCATTGGTTAGTTGTTGTTGCTCCTATAGCATTTGATTCTTCCTTGTATCCCTGTCTATTGTCTAATCTTGAAAAAATCCTTGTCTGTGAGTGAGTGTCATGTCACTCAAGGAACGGTGCTAGTGTTCCCTGTGTTTTCTAGAGACTTGTATCATTTTAGGCGTCATTTAAGATAAGAATGATGGTGAAATGTTTTATCATAATCCGAAATAAGAAAAAATGAAAGCTATCATTATTTGGGTTGCCGCAGAAATTGCTGGCAAATTACATCTAAATTTTTTATAAGTTAGAAAGTTGTTCTGGCCTTTTGCAGTTGTATGTAGATGCCAAAAGAGATAAGATGGAAATCAAAGATATTTACAATTTGATTAACAATGTTTCAAGATAGGATAGTCAGAAACATTAGCTAATGATATCAACGATGGATAAAGGGAGTGGTGTTCATTTGTTCATTAATACTTAACTTTGTCATTTTCCTTAATCAACTGATTTTCAACACTCTGAAGCTGGAATTTTTGGGCCTAGCTCGTTGTGTCCGCTTTTAAGAACTGTTCGTCTCACAGGATTACTTTTTATTGAAATTTGTCTCTCAAAACGAAAATGAGCTATCCGTCCTATAGAGCTGTCCGCTATAATATAGGTGTCCGGTTAGAGAGGGTTAACTGTATTCCAGACTTGCCCAAAACTCGGTTGAGTCCTAGACTTTTTACAACATCGCAGTCTCTTGTAGCTACTAACAAGGACGTGAAATAATAACAATGATAACGAATTTATTAAGTATCGAGGTCTTCGGCGTTACTAGTGATTGGGAACACTGCCATCCATATCCCCAGAACCTCGGAAGGATGGGCAACTGAGTTGGGTGACAAGCTTGTAGTTCTTTCTTTGGATCCTGGAATTCGATTCGAACTTTTGCCTGTGTTACCACAAATAGTTGATACCCAGCGCCATAACGACTAGGCTAAGCCACTGCATTGGAGAAATCCTACGAGGTACACGTCCGGTGTAGTAGAACCTTCTAAAGCTTATTTCTGCCATTCTGTTTCAGGTCAAACAACAGACTCCGATCCAATGGCTAAATACAGAGCTGGCTTTGTTACTTGTGCTTCCGAAGTAGCTAAGTTGGTGATGGGTTTTCCAGAACTTGATGAAGGTGTGAAATTCAATGTTCTCAAACATTTAGCAAACTGCTGCACAGGGGAAGAGAGAGGAGGCCCCGCAGAAAACACGTCGAAAACGGAGATCAAGAACGAAAAAATCAGAACGCCAGAGCGGGATGCAAATATCTCGCTTGGACATTACAATAAACCGACAAGTCCGATGACTTCAAGAAATCAGGTCATAGACTCGAGGACAATTGAAGAAAAGCGACTCGCTTATCAGCAAATTTGCAATCGCCAGAGTATAAAGCGAAACGGTTTTACGCCAGAAATAAACGTGCCGCGCAATCATCACGCGGTTAACTCGGCGGTGGTCTCTCCAGTTGAACAGAAAAATCACCAAATGAAAACGGACGCTAAAGCGATTTCTAGCGGCAATAATGCAATCGGATGGATTAACGCTAATTCGAGGCAAGTCTCATCTCAAGGATTTAAATTACCGCCTAAGACATATAGGCCAGATGGGAACTTGATTAAACCCGTACCGCAAATGCCTGAGAAGATTTTCATAAGCAACGGCATTCGTTTTATGCCCGCTACCGTACTCGTGCCTGTTCAAGTCGGCTATTCGCAGGTAGATTACAAACAAACCAAATTAGCGGACGAGAAGAGCGAAGTATGGAGACCGTGGGAGAAAATGGGACAGATTGCAAAAGATTCGAATATATCGAACAAGAACCTTGTATCATAACCTTGCATGGTCTTGCAATTTAATGCTTCAAGTTTTACCTCCTATAAAAGAGTTGATGCTCAAATGTCAATGAGCGCTTTATAAATGCACATCTTCCAGCATTTTACGCGGTATTCGCTAGGATTTTCTTTACCACAGAGACAAATATGCTACTTGTTAGCTTTCCGGAAAATATCCTTCTTAAGCTTCTTGTTCCAGCAAAAAGTACCAAAGCCATGACGTCACCAAATCTATTTTTGGAATTTCTCAATTTGCTCTTCATATTCTGTAAGTGCATGAGAATAATGCAAAAATGTCACAGCTCAGTCAAACATGTTAGTTATTGGCTGAGATATGGTTAGGAAATCATTGTATTTTTGCTTTGGTTCAAAAAAGTTAGAGCTAGGCACAGAATACAGTGACTTGTAACAGTTATAGGCACTTAGTTCTTGGATGGCTTCTATCTTACTCAGCATTTGACATATTTGACTGATTGCACTTTAAAGCATTATTTTTTATTCTCTTTCACAAAATGAAGGCTAAAGTCAAAAGTTCTAAAATGTTGATGACGTCACACGTTGGTATTCTTTGCTAATTATGTGCCTTTATTCTACGAAGTCTCCATTTTTTTACCACTGACTAGAATATGTAACAAGCTTACGAAAGCAAACGAAACAATAAACAAGTGATAAAATAGGGGCGTGGCGATTATAAACTTTTTGGCCAATCTCTGCATGTATCTATCAATGTTTTCTGATAAAAACTGATTTCCACGTTCTTATTCTGTTCACATTTTCATGTCTGCAACATCCTTCTAAACTGGCAGAAAACAAAGTATGTACTAGTTTCCGGCTAAGCCCTCAAGCCCCTTTTGAAAAAGCCCGCTGAAAGTGTTAAGTCGATGTAAGCCTGCATAGACTAGTCAGAGCTTTTTGCACTAGTGTATTCTAGTAGCCATAGCCAATGTTCTGACATTGTGAGGGGCTCCCTTTTGATTATACCTCGTTTTCATGAAGAAAACTAGCGTGCTTTTGGAGAAGACGATTTTGGAGAAATGGTTTTTGTGGACTTTTTGAAAGATATTTTCGTCGAGCTGTGATATTCTTAGTATATGTTTATTTAAAGAAAAGATATTCGAAAACGTATCTGAAGTGTTTATTTTTTTTGGCGAACCTCATTACAACATTGTAAACTTGGGTATTCAGCTGCACCCTCTCTGCCCAAATAGGGTTTTATTGGAGATATATACATGTTTTATGATACATATATGTAAAAGGAACGACAGAAACGTGTACTTGATTTCTGTGTTTTGAAGTAGGGTTAAAATTTTGGTAGTTTAAAATGCTAGTGTAATTCTTTGAGTGCCGTTGTTTGTAGCGAGGCGTTGTTTCATACTGTATATCCAAGATGTGGAATGATTTTGTGGATTTTGTAGCATTTTCATCAGATTTTTTTAATAATGTAAAATATATAGAATATTGTACATACAATGTATACAGTATAAAAATGTGTTGTTACCTGATCAAAGTAGTAGGTATTTGTCCATGTAATCAAATTGTCTTCTTTTATGGTTGTGATGAATCTTTAAATTCTTATTCGTTGTCTCTAAAGGCAAATGAGTTCGATTTTGAATTTTCTGCCTTGTTTTCTGACCTAAAATATGGGAGTACAGGAGTAAGCATCATAATCATAGCCATAAGCGCGCGCGGAAGCACCCCGTTTAAAGTCTGAGGAAACAGTAATCATGTTGTTGTAGCTGTTTCCGAAAGTATGGGAGGAATGTTATAAGTCTACACAAAAGCAACGGCAACCTTAAGCAGCTACAACAAACATTTACATAAAAATTGATTGATGGCTTAATGGATAGAGTCAATTGGCCTAAGGAGCTAAAACGTACGACTCGTGAAATAAGTCTACAAAAGCAACAATTTCAGGTAACCCCTTAGCACCAAGCACAAAAAGCAGGCGCATGCAGTATTGCAACAAAAATTCCGCTTGGTAGTGCAGATATAGACTTACTGCGCTAGACCTTAACTTTCACTTACATTGAATGAAGTGGGCTGCTATGTGGTTGCTTCTTTCAGTTATATTCAGTGGCCGTTTCATCAGTGGCCGTTTCAGTGGAAAATTGATGAGTAGCCAGTTGTAGTTTGAGCGTCTAGCAGTTCAGTTCATTAGCGATAGCTGTGGTTCCGCGTGCAGCGGAGACAAGAGATGTTTCTGTTTTCTCCCAAAACCATTTGCATGTCTCTCGCCACAAATTTTGTCACGCGCTACAACTTATCCAAGGTGGCTAAATTGGGAGACATAAAGTGGACTGACATTTCCCCTCGATTTCTCCCAGTTTAGCCACTTCTGGAACCTGTAGCGTGCGACTAAATTTATATCAAGAGACATGCAAATGGTTCTGGGAGAAAAGAGAAACATTTCTTGTCTCCGCGACTCGGGGGAACATGTTGCTCGCTTGTCACTCGCAAGTTTACTCAGCCTGGGAGACACGCCGAATACAACGTCATGCGCAACATATCTCCTAGTTTAGCCACAGTTTAAGACTCGCTGCTTTTGCCCAGATTTGTCAATCTTGTATGATTTGCGAGCAGAGTTTTTCTACGATTTGTCTATCATCCCAAACTGAAGCGAATTTTCTACCTTTTTGCGACAAAGGGAAGGTTTGACACGACCAGGACATAGTGGACGCTTATTCTCTATTTCTCTATCAACACAACAAAGTCTCCAAGATTCTTTTTTTCTACCGTACAATCAAAAGCCCTATTCAGACAGTAGTATCGCTCTGAATTTAATGGGGCAGGGCAGTTACTTGTAGGATTTAGTTGTAGACTGCTAATTTAGACATTTTTGCTGGTTAGTTGGTCTGAAATAGCTAAAATTTTGTTAAATTTAAGCGATAATGTTAAGAACTTTAAAGAAAGAAAGAAGAAAAATATGCCTGACAAGTGCAAAGGGGGATAGAACTCTTAAATCGTAAGGCTAGGTCAATCATTACCCTACATTTTTCACATACATGCTACTTTTCTAAACTATGTCACTTTGCTGTATTTTTGAAGAGATAAGAAGCTTCTTTAGCTTCGTTCCTGAAATCCAATTTGCGATATCGCACGGTACTTTTTGATGAAACTTTTTGACCCAAAGAATACATGACCTGAAGTCCTCACAGCATTTGTGGAATACTCAAGCGAAAAAGATATCTCAAATAGCACAAAAATGTGCTCCAAGTTGCATATTTCAGGCTAAAGGAACGCTCAAATGCCTCACGCGCGAGCACGCGGGTGGACTCGTGTGTGTGTGCGTATTGTCATAGTATAACTCTAGTTAAGTTAAACCATGTCTAACCACCATTAATTCCTTAGAACCACGGAGAGAAGTGGCGGGAAAATTAAGCATTTGCGCATTTCCTTGTTTTCAATAAGGGTTTTTCGAAGAGAATTCTGGGAATAACTTTCTTTGGGCGTGTTATTCTTCTAAACCTATTCTGTTTTCGGTATCCTTCTCATTAGGATTGTGTTTTTTGCAGCCATTCTTTTGAAAACGGCAGGTTTTGGAGCTCTCCAAAACCTTCTTCTATCAAAAGCAGAAGGTTTCCGAGAATTTCGAGAGATTCATGGTTTGAAGTTCGAAAGACTCTTCCATTTTACCAGTTGCCTAGGATACATTCAGCGAATGGGTCTGGAGACGAGGCAAGCAGGAAATTTGGCGCGAAAGTTTTCAGATTTCCAGAATTCGTGTTTCTTCAAAATTATGGATTCTGTTTTTGGAAGCTTTCTGTTTTCGAAATTCGGAAGGTTTTTGGAGGTTAAGAAGAACACGCCCTTAGTTACGCTACCTGTGCAAACTAGGTAAAGGTAAGGTACCTATTTTGCACAGGTAACACGTTGAATTCTCAAAACTTAGGAAATTACTCCCAGCATTCTCTTCGAAAATTCTTAGTAAAAACAAAGGACTGGCAGAAACGGTGGACATCTGTTGTGGCAGCCTCTATCCCATGTCTTCAACCACTTCTCTCACTTTCAGGCATGTTAACATAGGGGTCAGGAAACGATATTGAGGTGAAAGGTTGTTGTTGCTGTTCTCTGGTACATAATGTGGTGAAATGTTTTGAAAGACTGTATGGATTGCCCATGAATTGTTGTCACGTTGCAGTAGACAGGCTCGTTTCATACAGGGTAACGACAGAAATCTGGCGCCAGTGTGATGCAGTTTTAGCGAACTCCCCTACGGAGGAGATGGAATTTTATAGACGCTTCCGCAAAAGATGGCCGCCGTTTTCGCCTATTGTTTTCATTAAGGATTTTGGAAAGGAATTCTGGGAATAATTTCCTTAGTTACGTTTTTACATAGCTGCAGACGTTGAATTTTTAGCTAAGGAAATTATTCCCAGAATTCCCTTCGAAAAACCTAAAGAAAAACAAGGGATTGACAGAAACGGCCGCCATCTTTTGCGGAACCTCTATTTATATTAGACTGTTAGGTAACAGAAGGCGACCGCCATTTTTCCTCCTTCACTTCCTCTTGCTTGCTTGCTTGCTTGCTTGTTTGCTAGCTCGCCCTCTTGCATGCTTGCTTGCTTGCTTGATTGATTGCTTGTTTGCTAGCTCGCCTTCTTGCTTGCCTGCTTGCTTGCTTGCTTGCTTCCTTGCTTGCTTGCTTGTTTGCTTGTTTGCTAGCTCGCCTTCTTGCTTGCTGGCTAACTTGCTTGCTTGCTTGGGTACTTGCCTACTTGCTTGCTTGCCTGCTTGTTTGCTTGTTTGTTTGTTTGCTAGATTGCCTTCTTGCTTGCTTGCTTGCTGGCTAACTTGCTTGCTTGCTTGCTTACTTTCCTACTTGCTTGCTTGCCTGCTTGCTTGCTTGCTTGCTTTCTTGCTTGTGTGCTTGCTTCCTTGCTTGTTTGCTTGCCTGCTTGCTTGCTTGCCTTCTT
>JAADKT020010574.1:0-11458 GCA_011763395.2 Chrysaora chesapeakei
AGCCTCTGTCTGTTCTACTTTCTTCTGCCCAGCCTCTGTCTGTTCTACTTTCTTCTGCCCAGCCTCTGTCTGTTCTAATTTCTTCTGCCCAGCCTCTGTCTGTTCTACTTTCTTCTGCCCAGCCTCTGTCTGTTCTACTTTCTTCTCGGCAGACTGCAGCACGGATGATGCCACCTGATCAACTTTAAACCTGCCTTTTAAGGTACTCTCCATTGAATTTTTCCTTTCTGTAACGCCATTAGCATTAGTCTCTTTATCAATCGATTTAGCTTCCGAACCTTCACTAGATACTGTATTTGATTCTACGTTGTTCCTCGATACATCGGTCTGCTTTGGCTCGCTTATACTGGATTCCTTTAGATCTTTAAGATTGGCTTCATTATGTTCTGTGCTAGAACCATTCAGTGTAGCAGCATTAGTCTTTATTACTTCGCCCCCACTAGTAACAGTATTTGCAGTTACAAGTTCAAGACTGTCTGCACCAACAGTGAAAGTAGCCTGTACTTGAGGTAGACCAGTACTACCATCACCAGCACTGCTAACGGCTACAACTGCCTGTTCGTTTTTGATGATAGCTTCGTCCTTTGATACGCTTGCAGTGACGTTCTCTTTGTCAGTGGTACTCTTGTCATCTGCCTGTTCGGTTGCTGAGGCGTCTGGAACAGATCCTGTTGCATTTTGGTTCAAAGCTGCCGCTGATTTTGAAACTGCAAAACGTCCAACCACTTCAGGTTTACTGTCTGAGACAGAATCCTGCTGCGAGGTGCTGCGGTTCAGTCGAGGTGGCTTTTCCTGTTCAGCTGAATTCTCTTGTGAGGCTGCACCACTGGCCTCGATCGGTTTAGCCTCGGGCTGTTTCTCTGTTTCTTGCCCGGATTTCGTATCTTCAACAGGAACCTTATTGTCTGTCTTGGACGTTTGATCGGGATTAGTATCACTAGCCACAGGATGACTCGACGATTCACCCTCCTGGACTGCAGCGGTTTTGCTATCAGAAACCTTATCTGGAACAGCAGCATCAGGGGGGCTAATGGATGTCCCTTGCACACCATTTGAAGTAGCATTGCCTTGAGTTGTTTTGGATGCTGATTGGTCAATGGCTCTAGAATCAGCTTCTTTAGTACTGTCTTCAACCTGAGTTATACGGGCTTCAATAAATTTTTTCTTGGCTGCATCAACAACATTGCGAATCTGCAGCGTGAAAATTTCAATGTTTTCGAGTCTCAGATGACCAGCTTCAATCTAAAAAACGGTAAAAATAAAACGTAGAGTTAAGCTATGGCTAAACCAGGAGACTGTATTCGGCGCGTCTCCCAGGTCGGCTAAACATGCGAGTGACAAGCAAGTAACAGGTCCCCCGAGTCATTTGCATGTCCCAGAGACAAATGATTCTGTTGTCTCCCAGAAACATCTGCGTGGCTCTTGATACAAATTTTGTCGTGCGCTACAAAGTTTCCGAGGTGGCTAAACTTGGAGACACCGAGGGGACATCAATGTCGCGCGCGCGACATGTCTCCTAGATTAGCCAGGTGTTAAGAGAGAGAGCATAAAAGTTGGCGGACGAAAGGAAGCGGTACGCAAAGTACCGTTCTATTAACTAGTTTCAATTTATAGAGCAAGAAAAAACTAGCTGTTGAGACGGGAACGGAACGGTTGCGAACCGGATTTAATCTCTGGTCAAAAGGAAGTCATTCTGTTCAATGTTTTGCGTTTGAGAAGCACGGCCCCCTGAAAAGCAGTCCTGATGGATTGACGGGGCTACCGTCCATAAATAATTAAAAATGAAAATGAAAATGAACAAAGAGTTTAGATATGACGACGCCTCCAGGAAATAGTTCTTTGCAATGCGCTTTCCAAGCAAAATTGAACTGTTCGGTTATCTGGAGCAGTTCTCTTGTTACAGGGGAATGAAACATCCTGAATGTTCAACTTTTTGGAATGGGACAGGCTGGAGCGATACCCAATCGTTCTCGTGTAAATGGGGCCGAAGGAAATGGACCTTCCGACAGACGGCTGCGATTATGAAAATTTTTCACAATTTCGAGATAATGAGTTCTCGATGTCAAAATTCGTATTTTGCAGTCAACATCTAGCCAACATGCAAAGTTTTACTACCTAAAGCGGTTGCATTACTGATTTTGCCAGCGTTCAATGTTCACTATTATATAAGAGCTTTCACCATTCGGGGTAGAACGTTTCACCCCCAGTCAATTTTTAACGGTTAGAGCCCTTATAGAATCGGGAACTTTAAAAGCTCATAAAATCAATAGCACACTCGCTAGGACACAGGAGGCCCAATCGCACAAATATCATGAGTGATATAACCTTACTTGTGTTGTTTTCTGCCTAAAACGTCCTATTTTCGATATAGATATTTGGTTGTTGCTGTTGCTCAGAAGACGCCACATTGTGATAGCTTTATACGTATATAATAAACGATAACATGTGACTAGGACAGTATACTTTGCACCTAGACTAAGCTTTAGATGCTTTATACAATGTAACCATTGAAAACTCAATATCTTGATATCTCTCTCAATATCTTTGTAGGAAATCCATAATGGCGGATTTTCGTCGAAATGTGTAGGCCTATCCCAACATTCCCTTCAAATATGGAAAAAACGAAAACAGTGGATAGTCATCTCTCGCGGAGTCCTTTATAAGGGATAAAATCTCGTCCCAACGTAAGTTGTTCAAATTACACCAAATCAAGTCTCACCATTTTGTCAGCAACTTCCTCGGGTTCATCATCTTCAATACCAAACTTAAACGTGATTTTCACATTCTTGAAAGTATCAAAAAGACAAACAGCGACATTTTCGTCGACGACACTTTGCAGCGTCACTTTTGGCATTCTATCCTTTTTCACTTTTTGTTTTTCTTTGGCACGTGTTTGCTGAGATTGCGACGAACTACTAGATTGATGATCATTTTCGGAAATCGAGGTTTGAGAAAGAGAATGAGGTAAATTAGCAGCTGATTGGTTTCTTGGTAACGATCTGTCATCTGATTCGGGTATGGAATCAGCCTCGCTTCGAACTGATCGGCCTCTTTGTGAAACTTCCATGGATGCAGCTGACGTTAAAGATTCATGCTTCTGTAGGTAAGAAAATATTTTATAGATGAAAATGATAAAACAAAACAAATTTAACATATACATGCTTTTTATTTTATAAAGAACCTAACTCATGGTCTACGTCATAAAGTTTCTTATTTTTGGACCTCATCCTCTTTTGATTGAATTGTAGTACAAAAAGTTCCTTAATAGTTCCTTAATTTTGACTGTATATTTAGTGCCGTTTAGTGCCATGACTATTATAAACAGACACTTGTGTGTGAGCAAAGCCGGAAACAATTCAAGAAAACATTTGCATGCATACACGCATTTTTTTTATAAAGAACCTAGCTCAAGGCCTAGTTCTTAAAGTTCCTTATTTTTGGACTTCTTTTGAGACCATTGTAGTTCCAAAAGTTCCTTAATAGTTCCTTAATTTTAACTGCATGTTCAGTTTCATGACTACTTTACAGAGACCCTTAGATGTGAGCAAAGCTCGAGACTACTCACAGAAACATTTGATACATTTGTAACGAACAACTTATGTGATTTTCGACTGCAATTGAAAGGAACCGGCATTGTAATTCTTGATTTTTTGCAGTGACAAAACTATTCAACAATAAAAAGTTCTTTAGTTATTTTCTCTCTAGTAGTATAAGTTCTTTAAATTTTAAGGCCTTCTACATGTAGGTTCCTTATAAAGTGGTTCCTTATAAAAAAACAGCGTGTAATGTACAATTTATGTGAGTTGACCGCAAATGAATGGAGCCAGCTCCCTAATTCTTGATTGCTTGTTAGGATAAAAATACATAAAATAAGAAAGTTTCTTAGCGATTCTATCTTGAGTAGTATGAGTTCTTTAAATATCTCGGTCTTCTACATGTAGGTTTCTTATAAAGTGGTAGGTACTTTGTAATAAGAAGCATTTTGAGTGTTGTGAACAAGGTTAACACTTCACAGAAAGGTTTGAAATCAGATCTTTTTAATATAAGAAACTCGAGAAACGAGTTCATGAAAGAACAAGCACAAGGGTTGAATGGGATTGTTTGTCGACAACGATGAATAACTAGAATAATACATTTGTGTGAAATGACAAATGCCCAAAAAATGTTTGAACATGTTGAAATACAAGCACTACAAATTTTAAGTGACATTTGTCACGAGACAGGCTGACTAAACTAGAACGCAATAGTGTAACATGGAATATTTTTCGATGTCGCGCGACATTGTTGTCTATTTTAGCCAGACCTTTAGAACTTAATGTCAATATATGCTTCTTATAAATAAACGTCCGCAAATAAAGAGGAAAATCATTATACCTGGGCTTCATTTTCGTTTATTGAACCAAGATCTGAGACAGAAGCTTTGGCTGAAATTTTCGAAGTGGTTGGATTCCTCGTGGTAGACTCTCCCTCGAACGTCTGTAAGACAGAAACACACACATCATTCAAACTCTATAGAGAACAACTAAGAATCTTAGTTATATCGAAAATCCATCTTAACGGGATATGTGGTGCCATAAAATCTAGAAATAGAACAAAAATCAACATAAAGAAATCCTGTGGCTGGAAAAAATCGTCCACCAAAACCCGCAAAAGATACAAAAAAAAAGGGTTTATGAAAAGCCTTCCTTAAAATGTGATTAAAATGTTTCGGTGCTTTTAAAAGCCAGTTACAGCGAGAAGCGAGGACAAAGAAATGAATTAAACGCTGATACTCTTTTGAAAATGGATACAAATACGAGCAGATATCACAAAAGCAGTGAAAAAGGTTCATTTTCAAGCATCATTTTGGTTTAATGATGAATTTCTACAACACTCCTACGAGCTTTTCTAGTCCAACACTCCTACGGGTATAGACATCAGAAACAGACAGAAACGATTGTCTCAGGCAGAATTTATACCCAGATGCGGATGGAAATGCACCAATCAGAAAGATGAAGCTGAATTGATATTGTATTTGAATACCAATCAACTTGCAGGATAAAGCGGGATGACCAATCAATTGCTTTTGTTTCAGTCTTACTTCGAGAAGTGTCAGACGAAACAAGCGATTAGCGATTTAGTGTGTTTTTGTCAAACGTTTTAGCGTGTTTTTTATTTGCGGGCAGACCCAGGACTAATATCCGGTATATTCCGGTACATTCAGCTTAAAAGAGCAGCAATTTAACCATGCATAACTGACCTGGTTATCGACATTAGTTCTTGAATCCGGAGTCGTGTAATATCCACTGGACTCATGCCTTAAAGCCTCCCCGGCTGCCTGCGACTCGCCTCGATACTGAGTCTGACCTCCTTGAGACTCGAACTGTGTCTGATTGGAAATTCTTGAATTCAAACCAGCGGTAGCGGTATCAGATCTTTGGTAGGAGTCTTGTACACTCGCACTGGACTGTCCTTTCTGAAAACCGGAATCAGAGAGGGAATCGCCTTCCTTATCTTCTTTCAGTTTCTGTTCTGACACCTTTTCCCATTCTTTATTGAGCTTCGAAATACAAGCTTTTACGACTTTTGTTACAGATTTAACATCATCTTCATACAGAAGTCCTTGCCGCACCTAGAAATCGTACAGATGAGCTCAGTCAGTCATTGAAGACTGAGGCCCGCCCACCTGGATTTAAAATAGGGAAAAATAATCAGATATGTCATAATGATGTGAAAAGCAGTTCACACAGACGATAGAAGATTGGGGTAAAAGCGCGGGAAACAACGCACAAGTACCGTGGGAAAGCGCGCTTTGCTGCGTCATTAGAGAAATAAAACAACAAACCTGGAATCACCATCATTGGCAAAATAACCAAGGAAAATTTTCCCTGTTTCAAGTATACAAGAAGAATTATCAACTAAGCTTAGGCCAGCTAATTAAGCGTTGCTAACGTATGCAATCAATTCAGCTCACCCTCGACAACGCGGCAGAAACAGTACTAGTTTGCTGCCGGCTGAATGAAATATATTAAGGAAGAGACAAGTTGTCTTCGTCACTTCCTGTTATTTAACCTTATGCAAAGACCAAAATTAGTCTGGCATAAGGGAGCGAGCCCTGACAACCAGACAAGCAACTAGACAATGGCTATAACAAATTATCATTGATTGAATGACTTGACAAATTGCTTACCTACCTATGTGAAAATCACATACTGCACGCAAAGCAAACGTTTCATCTTCAAGGAAAAGTTCATAATACTTCAAAACTGTGAGCAATTGCGGAAAAATATTTGGACATACAAGTTTTTTTCATCTGACACTCTACTTCTCAGAGTAAAAACGTCAGAAAAAGGAACAGACCGAAACAATTGACTATTGCGGAATTTATCCTCAACTAACCAATCCAAATAAACCAATCAGAAAAGTAAGCTGGATTGCTATTGTGTTTTTAACACCAATCAGCTTGCGGGAAAAATCGGAGTGACCAAGTGAGAAAACGAACTCTGTCAGCCTATATAGAACTGGCTTCTGGCCTTGATGTGGACAGATTCTGAAACGCCTAAGTGAAAAAATGATCCTTGCTGTAGTTGTCTGGACAGTCTGGATGATCAAGTTGGTTGATGCAGCTACATATTAGCTAATACGTTAGTTATTTTCTTCCCCGTTGAAAATAAATTTCTGGTATATTTTGGACACGAGTGCTAAGGCTAGGATATAAAATAGTGACTCCAACAAAAATTCACTAGCCCATGCAATTAATAAAAGATGTCACCGTTCTCAGAAAGCTATAACCATGATCATTATAGAAAGGTTTGCCATTCTGTTGTTGGCGTGATTTCAAAAGGGTATAGCAAGCCGTCCTTTTTATTGTACATTACAGTCAAGTTATCGAGGATGAGCTGAGCTGAATGGTTGCGTCTTCCTTACTTTACCCAATCGCGAAAGTTTAGCCAATCACTTGAGGATTCTTTCTTCTTAACACCCGGCTCTAAAATACTGACCAACTGACCAAGCAGTGAATACAATAAAAGTTAAACATAACAATAAACAACATAAAGTAAAAATGTCTGTTCCTTACCATTTCTTTAGCGATTTCTTCAGGATCGTCATTACCAGCGATAAATTCGAATTCAATTGCTTCATCGCCTTTATGTTGGTCACGTTTCTTCCTATCATCAAGGTACAGCTGCATAGGAATGACCTGTGTTCCCTCTGGTATTTCATTCATTGGCTTTGCAAGCTCAACTTTCATCCCAGTTTCTTCGAAAAATAACTCGTGTTCCAAAAGATCTTTGATCGTAGACCTTAGAAAGATAATAACAACATTTTAGAAATGCATGAAGTTCGCGATTCATCAGAAAATGATATCTACTTATAACAGCTCCCCGGGGGAATTTCAATTTAGACCAAACAGGGCGGTCTAGCCGTTTATAGGCCATGGCCAAACGATCAAGCACAGTCAGTCAAACATCTGAAATCTGTTTGTCCAAAAAAATGTTTGATCGTTTGCCAAATTACATAAGATTGCTCACCAAACAAGTTTTGCTTACGCTAAGCAAAAAGTGGTTTTAAATTTTCAAAAACACTGTAAAACAAATTCTGCTTGCAAAGGAATGTTTTTCGACCTGGCCAAACGGTCAAAAATTGTTTGTAAAGTAATCTCAAATGTTTGACCAACAATGTTTGATCGTTTGGCAAGTGCCTTGTACGAGTTTACCCAACAGCTACCAAACAGCCTAGAAATAAGACTGCATTTAATTGGTATAGTACTGAAAAAGTAGCATCATAATAATGCACTAGCGATTTCCTGTAGGGGTTACCATTAAATACAACCGTTGTTAGCACTCGCATACCTGGAATCCTTCCCTCTCTTTGTACAGCTCTCAATAATATCACGAACAAGTGCTGAAGATACTTTCATTAGAGACTCTGGTGGAATCCCCTGAAATAAATGAAAGCATAATAATCAAACTATACAATTCACACACGATAATCCTTGAAGTGCAAGAAATTTGCATCCTTAATAGTTAATAAATAAAAAATTATGATTTTGTGAAACAGGAAAGAGGCCTATAAGTGCTTCTAGCAGATCACCCTGCATCGTTTGAAAGCTCTGGCTGTGTTTTTTCACTTTTGTCTCTACTCAACTTAAAGGTTCTTAAATACTCCTCAAAAAGTTATTGACCTTCCTCCGAACCTGAAATTTTTTTTGTAACCAACTTTCCTCATTTTAACATGATATAGCTAAAATTGCCGAAAAAACAGCCAGACATACTCTTGGATGTACAAGACAAAAACGTGTACATAAGGACTTTCCCAGATCGTTTGTATGTTTTAGCGTAAGTGTTACAAAGGGGGCAATCAGGCTTTAATATCAGGGAGGCTTTCAGTCTTAAGAGGGTGGTTCATAAATTGATTCCAACTTTCTAAGCTGAAGGATATCACAGCACTGTAGGGACCTACAAAGAGTTGAAAAGATAGGATTTCTTTCTTTGAGTTGTAGCAAAAATATGAAAAGTCGTTTTACTGCAAAACCTTTCTCCACACCAGGTGTGTAGGTGTGTAGGGTTTTTGCGTCTCTGCTTTCAGCCTCTAAAGCAACTATGATAATTGTACGACTGTCTCGACAGTAGCGTAATCAAGTGTATATATCTGGATGTCCAAAGCCAAGTCCATGTTGATACCGCGCACAGTCAGAAATGGTTGCCGACTGCTAATCGGCGAATTTTCGGAACTAATTCAGCCCAACAGGCCTGTTGACATAAGCGCTTTTGCAACCGCTATCAACTTTATCCTATACGTTCTGACTAAATCTAGAAATTTCAACATAAGTTAGCAGCGACAACTAGTTTGCGTTAGTTCTATCGTATCGTTGGCCGCATAAGCCATCGGGCAACTAGATGGCAGCTACTTCCTCTATGACAGAAAGGTAACACATAGTCACAGAAAATTTGCCATGTTCTACTTCTGCGATTAGTTGACAACTGATTCCCGTTAGCCGTAGTCGATGTGAGCGCTCTTGCGACCGCGATCAACTGTATCCCATAGGTTATGAGTAGTTGCTTACATGTTTACATAAAGCAGTTGCAGCTAGTTGACGTGTACGTTCTATAGCATCGTAGGTCAGCATACAGTAAGCCTGGCTCAAGATGAAATTCAGTCCGGTAACCAAACTGAATAACACAAGGAATGAAGACTACTTACACTCGTTACACGACGATATATCTGAGCAGCATTTTGGCATTCCATGTATGGGTATTCACCAGTTGCCATTTCAAGCATACACATACCAAATGCATACACATCGACTGCTTCATCGTATTTCTCTTCATACATTTCAGGTGCCATAAACTCAGGTGTGCCTTTAAAGAATAAAAGATTTTGGATAATAATTGATAAAAGAATTAACTGCTTCAAGCCTCTACTTTTTATGAACTTCCTACAAACCAGACCACTTAGCTAAATCCTCTAGTGAAGGGCATTTGCTATGACGAATGGAAGAACAGAAAATGCGATTCTGGGCAAGTGAAGATACGGCTTAAAACTAGTTTTCATTCCTCTAATTTTCGTGCCTCCAGTGAAACAAATAAAAGATTTGGATACAATGGCTTTTACAATGATCAAATTGCAGTTTCCCGAGAAAAGCGAGATTAATCAAATAAGACTGCTAAATATGCAACTACATTAATCTACGCACTGTAATCACATTCTCTTTTTTTACTATTATAGAAAGAAATTAGAGAAAAGGAAAGATGTTAGTGCAATCCGGCTCTTTTCCCAGGGCACTTGCACTTGCAAACTTTCCACTGTACACTTTTCTTTATAAGCAACTTGATTCAGATCCATGACTGTTAGAGCTACTTTTGGGCTACATTTGTCTAAACGTGCATTAATGTATAAATAAACGAACTGAACTAAAAAAGTTTAACAAAAACAACTTATCCCTTGACGTATAGCTACTTTTATTGCTTCTTTGCAGAGCCCTAATTTGCTTAACATTTTTTATCCCACCCCTAGTTGTTATTACCGGTTGCTTACTAAAGAGAGTAGTAAGTAACGACACAATAATACCGCAAATCCACGAATTAGCCCCCTCGAATACGTCTTCCCCAGAATAAGCCCCCACCCTAGAGCTAGAAACTGTTAATAAGCCCCCCTCGAATAAGCCACCCCCCGGACATGTTGATGTTAGCCTTTTGTGTCCATATCGGTACTTTATCGACTAATGACAGAAAAATGCCTTCTTTTAATCGACGATAAATCTACTTCTGTGAATAATTAAAAGTCCCCCTCGTTTAAGCCCCTACCTCGAATAAGCCCTCTCTCAAAAAACATGAAAAATAATTAAGCCACAAGGGAGCTAATTCGAGGATTTTACTTAACGTCTATGTGAAACTGCTTAAAATTAGAGAAACTAAGGGTTGAAACCTACCAATGACGCTTTTTGCAAATGAAGCCTTCTTGAAAGTAGCAAGACCGAGGTCACCAATTTTAATAAGACCAGTTGTACCATTGATGAAAATATTATCACATTTCAAATCCCTGTGGATGATAGCCGGTGTTCTTGTGTGAAGAAAGTTCAACCCTTTTAGGATCTGTTTGCACCAGTTTTTCAGAATTTTGTCTTTTACAACTTTGAAGCGTTTCAGGTACCTGGGAAATAATGGTGCAATAATATATTTATTGGAAAAGATATATGTTTATGAAGCACTACTCTTAGGTGGCAAATAAACGGGGGTCCAAGGTGGGAAATTTTTCGAATTAATAAACGGAGGGTCCTAATAGGGTCCGGGGGGTGAGGAAAATTTAATAAACGTAGTTAACTCCTTTCACAAGTGAATTTTTTCTTCCAAAATTAATAAACGGGGGTCCTAACAAGGTCCGAGGGGTGGGGGAAAAAGCAAAATAGAGTTATTGAATGGCTGATAGCAGTCTTTGAGACATCTATTTGGCACCTAAGAGTAGATGCCTAAAATGATCGCGGGGCATTTAACTCGTTGAAAAAGCGTACGATATTCCTGTTGAAACAAAAGGATTCTTACACAAGATTCCTACGAAGACAATAGATATTCCAGCTTAGGGTGTACGAGATTCCAAGGAGAGGGCCAAATCAAAATGATAATGTACATTATGCTGTCACTAACAACAGCAGCATCAACGTCCTCTAACAACCACAACAACCCAAAAGCTATTTCCTCTTGGAAGGACCTTGAACAACACCGATTCCGACCAAGCATGCCAAAAATATCTAAGATTGCACCCGCCCCCGAGTTTTGAACCATTGTGTGGTAGAATCCCGAGCCTTTCCTGGACGAAAGTCCGAGGCCCGGTGTGGCATGTAAATCTGCATGGTAACCAGAACTGCGTGGGACATGCAAAGCTGATTTTGACGTAGGGTCACATGTCAAACATCATTTTGCGTATACTCAAGATCGCAAAATAAGGTTTCGCGTTCTCAAAAAATGACCAAAACAACACA
>JAADKT020010685.1:0-11454 GCA_011763395.2 Chrysaora chesapeakei
GAAATGCACCAATCAGAAAGAACGAAAAGCTGAATTGGCATTGTGTTTTAAACACCAATCAGCTGGTCGGATACAGCCGGAAGACCAATAGAATTATTTGAAGAGTCCGCTTAGTCTATTGTTTTGGTCTGTTTCCGACGTTCATACTCTGAGGAGTGTCAGACGAAAAAAGCTTTAAGCATGCCCGAAAATGATTCCGCTGTTCATCACAATTTTGAAAAGGAATCATAGATGGTGCAAAGAGGTACTACCCCAGACCTTGGATATTTTCAATAAAATGCGAAATATGTGCTACGCATGCAATATTCTTTCCAATGTTGAAAAACAAATTTTTTTAGCTCTTTCAAACTTCACCAAAGGTCCGTTTTCACACCTTGGATCAACAAACATGGTTGGTCGATCCCATCCTTCATCAAATAGAAAAAACATTTTCTCAGCCATGGAAAGAAAGGAAACAAAAATATATATCGGAAAATTTGTCAGATTGTCAAGGTACAGCCCTTTTATGAGCCTTTTAGGTCACAAAGGAGCCATATTCCTGTCCGCTAGCTAAGCACAATGCGCATGTTATAATCGATCGCAATCGCAAATCTCTTTCGTTGTCAAGTTGTATACACGCACCTGGAAGGCGGTTTCGATCCAATGGGATGGTTATCGCGATCGCAATCCAGTTAATTTTGTCTAGTGTAAATGGAGTATTATTATGATCCAGCTTAATTGCTGTAAATCGAGCAAAATTGCTGAAATAGGCATTTCGTAGGACAATACACCATAAGTTAGTCCTGCGATTTGAATAAGACAGGACAATGCCTATATTCAAAACAAAAACAATGCAAAAAATTGAAGACAGATGAAGGAAGCTGCTGTATGCAAGTTGTGATAAGAACCCTGACGGTAAACGGTTTCAAAATGAGCATTATTTGTCAAAAAATGCAAAAAAACCTTCACTTGTCTCTTATAAAGTACTTAAAAGGGTTTAGTGTACAGAGAACTACATGCCATCACAGAAATTTTTGAGAGATTGATGTACGGAATGCTGCAGAAAAAACTGGCGAAAGCTACCTCTGTCTATTTTAAATATAAATTTCAGAGTCACTATTTTACCTTTAGGTGCTAGCTATTTGTGGCAAACGATGGCGAATGAAGCTAAACCTGCTTTTCATGTTCAGTATGTATAACTGATAGACGTGCAGTTGTTAAATCTGAAATGCCAATTATCGGTCGTCAAGAAACAGACTTATTTACTGGTAGAAAATCATTTACCGTTGCGAACTACAAAAACTGTACACTTTTAAGATGACGTAATGCAATGTTTTACTTGAACCGGAATTTAGCGATATAAAAGCCACACGAGGGAGCAGTCTTTTGGTTAATCATATTAATGTAATATTGAAAAGCAAATATAGGCCATGGCACACTCATCATTTCTTTCTCTCTTTGATCAAGAACAGAGCCCTCGATGAACAGTATCAGAGCTTCAGATGTCGCAAATATGGGTATGCAAGTCTCGAAAAGCATGTTTTTGCTGTAAGGCAATTTAGGAGCCGCACATTGGACAGCACGGTCTTCAAGAAGCAACAGCATGCCACTCTAAGTTGAGATGACTAGAGTCGTTCAAAAAGATAACTTCGTAACCCTCCAGCCCAATGAAAGCACAAGAAGAAGTCGCAGGAGGCAAGAAAGGTCTTGAAAACTACACTCCAGGGGTCCAAGATGAAGGTTTTGCCGCAATTGGCTGGGTCACTGGTGGAGATGTTGCACCCCTCGCCCTGGTCAATCAGAAGCAACTTAACAATGGCATCACGCCATTCTTCTAAAGAATTTCCAGAGCGCAGAGAAGCCATTCTCCCTCCGAACATTTCTGTTGCAGCTACTCTTGGAGGATCGGTAGTCGCAACGAAGAAGTTTTGTCAGTTTCCTCTTCAGCACCTTCCATCTCTAAACACAGACTCCAACAATTCATTACATTCTTTGTTCCTTTCTTCAGAATGAACCGGCACAAGGATGCATCTTCTTTCGACGATTGGGCATTTGCGTATGCAAGAATGCGTATGCGATTTTACCTGTTTTCCGCGAATATTTTCCCCTCCCCCCATATCAATGTTGAATTGTATATCAAATTAACCGTATAGTTAGGCATCGTCAGCTGAGACAGGGACGTCGGACTCAACATTGGCAAGGGGGAGGGGGGAGCAAAAAAGTAGATTTTCTATGCAGGGGTTCAACAATTTTGTAAGAGATTTTGGGCCCTAACTTAAATTGCTATATAACCTAGAAAACAAAACTAAACAATTCAAATTTTTGCATGAAATCATGCTTACTCCATCCCTTAATCAAAATAAAAAAAATTTAAGGAAATTTTATCAGGAACACTTAGAAAATGACCGATAAAGAAACATGACAAAAACAAGGGAATTAAGTTTTGAAGAAAGAGTAGTCGTAAAGTATTCAAGAGAAATCGGTTTGTCTTATCAAAAAAATTGGTCAGAAATTAAACTGCCACCACACAACTGCTCTCAGAATTTACCAAAACGTTCTTTCAAGTGGTTCTGTGGAGAAAAAACGAAGAAGTAGACGCCCTCAAAAAAATGACATACGGGGGGGGGGGGAGAGAATAATTTGTCGTGCGGTCCGAAAGCTGAGATTCAACAACCTAAAATATATTGCATCACATCTGCGGAAAGGCGAGTAACATAGAAATATCCCAAAATTCTTAGTACGATAAATCCTCCACAAATACAAGTATCAAAGTCTAAAAATAAAAAGAAAACCTTTTGTTTCCTTGAGAAACCGTCGCCTTCGACTTTAGTGGGTGGAGGCACATAAGCAATGGTCTGGAAAAAGGTTTTTCAGACGAGTGTCGATTTGGTTTGAAAACCGATTCGAGGACACTGCGATGTTGGAGGCAAACCTCTGAAGCTGATGATACCGAATTTTTCCAGCCAACATTCAAGAACGCCATCTCTGTTATGTTTTGGGGTTGGATTGGGCCTAATGGGGTTGGCAAGCTTTAGATCTGTAGTGATAAAATGAACGCCGCACGCAATGTATCTCTTCTCCAAAATAGTCTCAACCAAAGTTTTTCTGATATCTTTGGGGACGTAGAGAGGCAGATCATCTTCCAGCAGGATAATGCAGCACCTCACATAGCTGCTGTGACCCAAAATTTTTTCAGGCAGGAGTCGATAAATCTTCTTCCTTGGCCTGCCCAGAGTCCAGATCTTAATGCCATTGAAAGTGTTTGGTTATTTATGAAAAATCAGCTGAATAACCATCCATCTGGTCCACCAACAACCAAAGATGCCTTGATCAATCGTGTCGAGCAAGTATGGAGTGAAATTCCACAAGGTAATTTGAACAAACATTACGAGTCGATTCCAAGAAGGCTCACAGATGTGAAAGCTTCTCATGGTTATCAGACAAAGTACTTTTCGAATAATAAATGCTTGCTTTCTTATTGGTAAAAATGTCACTACCAACTTCTTGTGACTCGCTGTCAAATCTCTCTCATACAGTTTACGCATGCCCTTCCATCTGATTGTCCACCATTACTATTTTGAGAAAGGTGGTGCGATACTTATCGAACGTAAGTGTATACGAAAATGTACAGCACCGTCTTTGTGGTTTTCCAGTGAAGGCCTGCTGGATAACTCCAGTGATTGTGATTTCTTCAAAGCCTTTACAACAGCATCAGCGAAGGATTGCAAGTTTTGATGGATTCTGTGTATTTGTCATGATCTATTCGCTTCAAATCAATAAAGTCCCCAAGAGCATAGTGAATTCCCAAATATTGAAGCAGCCGCCGTTTCAAGTCTCAGTCAAGTACATCTTCATATTATAGTGAATATACCTAACTGTTGTACGAAATGCACAATTTAAAAAAACATTGCATGAAAATGTGAATGAATGAATTCGTCATTATTATCAGAAGTGAGGAAAACCTGAAAGCTTTTAAAAGGCAAAGAAACAAATGCGTGAATCTGTTACGTAAGGCCAAATTTAACTACTATAAGAATGTCAACCTTGATAACCTAACCGACAATCATAAGTTTTGGAAGATTTTTGGAAGCCATTCTTCTCAGATTAGGTGCAGGTAAATGCATCTATCACTTTGATGGAAGACGGAAAAATGATAAGGAACCTGAAATTGCAGAAATTTTCAACAATTTTTTCGCAAACATTACAGAAAGATTAGGGATCTCAGCTAATGAATCATTATTACTTCCAAAAAAATGACATAGCAGATCCAATCGAGAAAGCTGTAAAGAAATTTTGAAACAAATCCAAGCATCTGCAAAATCAAAGAAAGAACTAAGTTTTCCGATAAATTTGAGTTTAGAGAGGTCACTATTGAAGATGTTGATGTCCAAAAAAGAAAACTTATTTCGAATAAAGCTTCTCCAATCAATTGCATGCCTGCAAAAATTTTAAAGGAAAATTCTGATGTATTTTGTGAAATCATTCAAATCTGTATCAAACTCCATTTATCCAAAAGTACTTCTCCTGATGAACTGAAAGCAAGAGTTCGCTGTTTAAAAAAGAGCATGTGTCTGTCAAAAAGAACTACCGACCGATAACAGCTTTGCCATCAGTATCAAAAATTTATGAAAGGTTGATGCAAGATCAGATGCTACCATTTGCCTAACGTCTCCACTCTTTTGTGAGTTTAGGGAGGGCTATGTTACATAACATGCACTTTTAAATTTTGTGGAAACCCTCACGAAGTCAAGCTGCCATCCTGACGGACCTTTCGAGAGCTTTCGACTGTTTACATCATATATTATTGATTGCTAAATTGAATGAATATGGTTTCAGTAGATCTGTCTTGTTATTTAACCATAGCTATCTTACAGACAGGAAGAAGAGGGAAAAAGTAAATGGTTCATTCAGCACGTGGACAAAACCGTCTTAGAAGTACCCCGGTTTCCGTGCTGAGACCCGTTTTGTTCAATATATACATGAATGACTTATTCGTAAATTAATTAATTAATTACTAGTATTAATTATTAATTACTAATACTTGATTATTAATTATCATTATTATTAATCATTAATTACTAATACTTTATTAATTACTTATTCATTTATCAATGTTCCTAGAGGAAACCAAAATCTCTCACGATGAAGAAGATACAACGATTTGTCATGACCCAGCCAACTGTCAAAATAGGCACTGCCTATGTGAAGGAAAGTACAGGGGAGAATCCTCTAGGTATTACTTTAGATCAGTCACTACCTTTCAAAGAACCTACAATGTCAAGACCCTGTAAAAAAAAGCTGGTCAAAAACTCAATGCCCATGCCCATATATCTCGATACATGGACACCGGACAACTACTGCAGTTAATGAGAGCATTTGTGTTATCCGACTTTAGCTACTGTCCACTTGTTTGAATATTTATTGATAGAACAATAAACCACAGAATAAGTCAAGTTCACGAGCGGGCATTGCGTACAAAGATAACGAAAATGACTTTCGTTCTCTTCTGGAGCAGACCAATTCGGTGCCAATCCATGTAAGAACAGTTGACAGTGTAACAATATTGTATTGTTGTTGTTGTTGTTATAAATTTTATTAGATGCTATGAGTGCCTGCGAGTGAGAAGCTAATCGTTTTCTCTCTTTTCTTATACTTCTAACACATCTTGAAACATGGTGTCAGGTGTATTGAAAAGATTCGTGGTTTGTTTCACCTTTATTTTGTTGAATAAATGAGGTGAGTTCCGTTTTTGGTAAATTTTGATAGCCAAATTGAGATATACTAGATTAGGCCCATAGAAGACTTGGCCTGTTTTATTTTTTTTGGTTAAGCCAGACAACAATGTCGTCTGAAAATGAAGATGGAGCTAATGCTGCTACTGCTGCTGGAGCACATGCACCGCCTTGTAATTTGAGCCTCAAACCACCTGATCCTGTGCGGTTAGCAGGAAAGAATGCCCCACAGGCTTGGAAACTATGGAAACAGATATAGGAAAATTACTGCATTGGGATGAGAGTAAGGAGTCAGCCAGAGTATTACCAGAAATCATTACTCATATCCGTGATGGGAACAGAAGCCCTGCAAATTTACAATGGTTCTGATCCACTCGAAACTGATTCTGCTAAAGATATTATCAGGCAGCTAGATTCACATATTTTAGGACAAACCTGTTAATGTGATTCCATGGAAATATGTTCCAGATCAGTCACTGGAAGAATCAACCGCAATTCTTCATATGTATAATATGACGATGATCAAGCCTGTTGGGAAATGTAGAACAACATTGAGAAATCCTGAAACAGGAAAGAAGTACAGTGTTGAAATTGAGGTTATAGCTAAAGGAGAATTTCATTCCTTTACTAAGTGGAAATGCTGCTGAGCAGATGAGGTTAATCACAATCAACTATAATAATTTCAAGTTGATTAGTTCAGTTCAAGAAGATAGCATTGAGAACATGCTAAAGAAGTACAGCAATGTGTTTGATGAAAAAAGACTGGGTTGTTTTCCTGGACAAGTCCATTTGGCTATTTCTTCAGAAGCTAAAGCTGTGCAAATGCCTCCTCGTCGTATACCCATTGCTGTAAAACCAAAGCTTCGGGAAGAGCTTGATAAGCTTGTAGATCAAGGAGTTCTGAAGCCTGTCACAAAGCCAACTGACAGGTGCTCTCAAATTTCTGTGCAGACAAAGAAAGATGGGAGATTAAGGATCTGTATAGATCCTAAATTCTTAAATGAAGCTCTAGTTCGTGAGAGATATGCACTACATGTTATTGAGGATATTCTACCTGAAATTTCTAAAGCCAAGGTTTTCAGTAAAGTAGATCTCAAGTCTGGCTATTGGCACTGCCAACTAGATGAAGAAAGCAGATTGCTCACAACAATAATCACTCCTTTTGGGAGATATCGTTGGCTCCGTTTACCATTTGGCACTAAAGTCAGTTCAGAGATAGTTCAAAGAAAGCTCCATGAGTGTATAGAAGGTCTGGAAGGAGTTGTGAGTGTTGCTGATGATATTTTGATAAATGGAGAAAGTGACGAGCATCACTATAAGAATCTCCATAGTTTGCTACAAATGTGTTCAGACATGGGAATTCAACTGAACAAAGCTAAGTCAACCATCAAGACAGAGCAGCTGAATTTCATAGGCCACATAATTACAAGTCAAGGCCTGAAACCAGATCCTTATAAAATAAAGGCTATCTTTGACATGGAATGTCCTAAAGATAAAGAAGGAGTTAGAAGGCTCCAAGGTATGGTAACTTATCTTTCTAAGTTCCTGCCAAAGCTGTCAGATGTTATTGAGCCACTAAGACGTCCAACCCATAAAGAATCAGAGTGGAACTGGGATGTTGAGCAAGAAAATGCTTCCAATGAGATCAAGAGGCGTGTAACCTGTGCACCAATACTGAAATTATGATTCAAGCAAGGATCTAGTAATTGAGTGTGATACAAAGTAAAGGTCTAGGTGCTACATTGTTACAAGACGGAAAACCATTAGAATATGCAAGTAGAAGCTTGACAGATAGCGAGCAGAAATATGACCAAATCGAAAAGGAATGCCTTGCAATTGTTTATGCATTAGAGAAATTCCATCAATATACTTTTGGAAGGATGACAATTGTAGAGACAGACCATAAGCCAATAGAATCAATAGTAAAGAAGCCACTTTCCAAAGCACCAAAAAGGCTTCAGAGCATGCTGCTAAGAATGTCTCAGTATGACACAGAGATTAGATATAAACAGGGAACAAAGATGCACATAGCTGACATGCTGTCAAGAGATGCTCATACAGAAAAATAGGCAAGGATCAAGATAGGCATAGTCAAATAAATGCTGTAAGTCATTGCGCATCAGTGAAGAGAGGCTAGCTGAGCTTAGAAAAGAATCAAGCAATGATGAAACACTTGCAGTATTTAAAAGTGTGATTCTTAAAGGTTGGCCTGAAACAAAGAGTGAGTTACCAGTACAACTGAGTCCTTATTTCACTTTTAGAGATGAGCTTACTGTTCATGATGGTTTGGTTTTTAAGGGAGAGCAAGTGATAGTTCCTGAATCCATGAGATATAGTATCAAAGAACAGTTGCATTTGTCTCATTTAGGTAATGAAAACATGCTTAGGAGAGCACGAGAATGTACTTACTGGCCAGGAATGAGCAATGATATAAAGCATATCACTGAATCCTGTTAGGCATGTCAAACTTCCAGTAGATCACAACAAAAGGAAACACTGATGACAGAGATTGTAGACAGCCCCTGGGAAAAGATAGGGGTAGACTTAGTTGGAATGACCACAATTACTTGATAACTGTTGATTATTTTAGTAATTGGTGGGAAATAGATAGATTGGTTGGAGTCCCAGGAAACGACACTAAGAAGACTGGGACAAGTGCTGTGATTAGAGGACTCAAAGAGCATTTTGCAAGATTTGGAATTCCGTCCATTGTAGTAAGTGACAACGACCCTCAGTTTATATCACAAGAATTTAAAAACTTTGCAAGAAACTGGGATTTTGTCCATGATCCAAGGTCACCATATCATCCCAAAGCTAACGGAAAAGCAGAGTCAGCAGTGAAAGCTGCAAAAGCATTGTTGAATAACTCTTCTAAATGCAAGTCAGATCCATTTATGGGTTTGCTTGAGATAAGAAACACCCCAACACAAGATATAGGCAGCAGAGAATTTTAAACAGGAGAACTAGAACATTGTTGCCAATTTCAGAGAACTTGTTGGCCCCAAGGGGACAAAAATATTGGAAAGAAGACAAGGAAAAATGATCAGCAGCAAAAGAAAGCAAGCAGAATCTTACAATACGACAGCTAAAGATCTAAGCACTTTAGCAGAGGGGGGTGTTGTGAGAATCAAACCTTCCCAAATGGGACAGAAAGAACGGGACAAAGGAGTTGTTACAAAGCAAGTTAATCAGAGGTCATATGAGGTAGAGACCTCTAAGGGTATTCTTAGACGTAACAGAGTACATTTGAATAAAAGTGGAGAAAATTCAGTTACAGAGAAAGATAGTTTAGCAACTGATAAAATTAAATCACCTGACTTACAGAGAGAGAAAGGAAGGGAAGATAGATGTAGATCTACCTCTGATCATAATGAAACACAGTCCATAACAGAGAGTGAAAAGAATCTGAAAGAGCATGACAACATTATAGCAGACAGTGAAAAGAATAGTGATGATTGCAGAGAACCAATTAATGTAGAGGTGTCAGAAAAAGAATTTCCATTTGGAACAGAATTTAGTAGAGATACTGTGACGCGATCCAGCAGAACCAGAAAGATACCTGGACACTTAAAAGATTTCAAACTTTCTTAAACTGGACTTAACTGTTAGTGATTTTAAATCAAAGGAGAAGGGATGTTAAAATATTGTATTGCTGTTGTCGTTGTTGTTTATTTTATTAGATGCTATGAGAGTCTGCGAGTCAGAAGCTAATCGTTTTCTCTCTTTTGTTATACTTCTAACACATCTTGAAACAGACAGGTTTCAAGGAAAGGGTTGTATAATTAATTATTTAGATTAGACAATTATTATTTAGTTTCAAATTTCAAACAACTTATCTACTTCATCGTCGATCTTACATCGTCGAATGCTCTGCTTCACAACTTCTCAGCCTTCGGACTTCAATTTTTTTACTGTTAGTTAGATGGACTACTCATTCAATGGATTCAAACAGCAAAGCGGCAATTTTACAAAACTAAAAATTTAATCTCTCTTGGGTCATTTTTCACTAAAAATGTTTGCTATTAATATAGATTTTGAAACATTAATGTAGATACACTTTTTTTAATAAGCAACTGGTCAATAAGCAATTAGGGCTGAGCTTTTGTTAAAGTTTCTGCTGAAATAGCTTTCTTCATACTGTACATCCTTGCAAACGTGTCAATGACATTGAAAAGCCAGAAAAGAGGCAAAATAAGAGGGATTAGGGGGTACCCGACATTCTGCCAGGGCTGAATTAATAGATATGTTAAGCAACACTTGAGGGCTGGACCAACGTCCAGTTGCTTATTTAGAAAAAGTGTAGCATATCTATCCTAACTTTCTTTGCCTACACAGGCTAGTTTCTTCGTTTGCCCAGCCTACAAGTACAAGGCGGCAAGTTTTTAGGATATTTTGCAGTTAAACATCTGTTTTAAAAATTTTCAAATTCTATTCTACAACGAAGTTAAATTTATCCCGGGGGCTCGGTCCTGGCAGGTCGAATTTTTATGACTTTTTTGATCAGCAAAAATTGTTCAAATTGCAAAGAAATAAATACATTTTTAAACTGTCTAAACCAAGAGTAAATGATGTGTTTTAACCCTTGTCCTACCGAGGGCGTTTTTTACCCCCTTCAAAGTTTTTTATACTGTGACTAATGTGATTTTTTTCTTGGAATTTGCTTCCAAACTCTTTGACTTCAAATTTGTATGTATAAGCTACAAAATGGAGGAAAGAATGTACAAAAAAAGCTTTTAGTTAGGGTGTGGGATGGTGAAAAACCAACGCTGTTACAGACAGCATGAAATATGCCCTTTTTACCCGTACTCTGGGTACCTAAGACTAAAAGGATCACAGGCAGTCCAAAATAAGAAACAAGGAAAAGAGAGGGACAAATTTGAGAAACGTGGTAGCTAATACGCTTGCTGAAAAACACAAATCTCATAGAAATTCTTTGATTTTAAAGAAAATCTCGCAGCTACGTTTTTAAACAGTGAATGTCGCTGAATCGAGCTGTGTGAAATTTTTAGATCTCTTCACTTCATTGCTTATTTTCAACTCACTGTGCTGTGACCCTTTAGAGGCTCTGATACCTGGCAAGGAGAGGCTTGAGCTGAACGACTTGGATAGTTACTCGAAGATTACATTCATTAAGGTCTTAAGCTCAGTGTAAAAGTCTTTGGTTCTCTGACCATGCTATCCAGGTCTGAATTTTATCTGTTGATATGCCACACCATTGTTCAAATGACTAGACGTGTTTAAATGACTTTGTTGTTTAAATGACTAGACGTGCCGCCCAGTTTTTCCAAACCCACCCATGTCTATCGATAAATCCTGTTTCTCGTCGTACCCATGTATTGAAAAAACAACGAAAGTTTTTACCCATTTGTACCAATATCTCAAATGTTTGAAACCAATTTAACGCCTGAGGCAACTCTAAATGCGGCAAAAAGGCATTTGTGCTGAAAAGTAAAACGCACTTTTTACCAGGCTTTTCAAAACAATGCATGTCTTAAATTTTTTATTTATCGTACTACCTATGTGTAGAGATTCTTTACGAAAACTCAACCCATATGTAGGGAAATTGGCACTGAAAAAGTTACCTATTTGGGCTGCACGTCTAGTAATGAACAAATGGAAGTACCACCCCCCCCCCCCCCCCCCCCCCCACACCTAAACAGTCAGCCGGGGGGGAGAACCGTTATTTTATTGCGGGGGTTTTCGTGGTGTTTTTTTTAAATATTTATTTTTTTTTTTGTTTTTT
>JAADKT020010796.1:0-11453 GCA_011763395.2 Chrysaora chesapeakei
TAACTGTAAAGATTAATGCATTTCAGAATGAGCAAGTTAGCCCTTTCCGAACTTATATAGATTTCTAATAATACGTAATTTTTGCAGGATTCTTAAAAAATCAGATCAATTCAGTCCATCACTCAAATTATGGTAGTTTCGTAATGTTAAGTATCTTTACTGCAAGGTTAGAACCGGTGTGGTACTCGCTAACTCAATGTTGCTGGTGGATGCTAATACTGTATTTGGGGTGGGAAATCTAACGTTAAAACAATAAAAGATATAATAATAGATATAGAGCCAGGTGTCTTCCTTGTGATAGGTAATGAATTCCCTTTACTTCCAGGCTCTTCTAGAATCAGAAAACTCCAGAGAATTCACGAATGAATCATTGATATCATGTTGGTGGCCAACTTTGAGAATTGTTTCAAAATACAAAACACAGACAATGAATTGTATTTGGGAGAGAAACTGCAAGACGAGAACAAGTTGACTATAGAATAGAGAAAACTGTCTTACAGTGTGGACTGTGTATGCAATGTAGGCAGTGTAGGCTGTGTAGGGAGCGCAGGCGGTGTAGGTAGTGTAGGCTGTTTAGGCAGTGTAGGGAGTGTAGGGAGTGTAGGCTGTGTAGGGAGTGTGAGCAGTGTAAGGAGTGTAGGCTTTGTAGGGAGTGTTGGCATTGTAGGCTGTGTAGGTAGTGTAGGTTGTGTAGGCAGTGTAGGCTGTGTAGGCTGTGTAGGGAGTGTAGGCTATGTAGGCAGTGTTGGCAGTGTAGGTTGTGTAGGCTGTGTAGGCTGTGTAGGCAGTGTAGGGAGTGTAGGGTATGTAGGCACTGTAGGCTATGTAGGCAGTGTAGGCAGTGTAGGGAGTGTAGGCTTTGTAGGTAGTGTAGGCTGTGTAGGGAGTGTAGGCAGTGTAGGCTATGTAGGGAGTGTAGGCTGTGTAGGCTGTGTAGGCTATGTAGGGAGTGTAGGGAGTGTTGGCAGTGTAGGCAGTGTAGGCTGTGTAGGTAGTGTAGGTTGTGTAGGCAGTGTAGGGAGTGTAGGCTATGTAGGCAGTGTAGGCAGTGTAGGCTATGTAGGCAGTGTAGGGAGTGTAGGTAGTGTAGGCTATGTAAGCAGTGTAGGCAGTGTAGGCTATGTAAGCAGTGTAGGCATTGTACATTGTAGGGAGCGTTGGCTGTGTGGGCAGTGTAGGCTGTTTAGGGAATGTGGGCTGTGTGGGTAGTGTGGGCATTGTAGGGAGTGTGGGCTGTGTGGGCTTGTGGGCTGTGTAAGTAATGTAGGCATTGTGTAGGCAGCTTAGGTGTGTGCTCTTCTATCCTGCACAAACACGCAGGCAAACTTGAATTTAGACGTATGCATATCCATTGTTATGCAAATAAGGCCGACTCTTGTAACCTGTCCACGCAGGTGTGGGCAGTGTAGGTTGCCTACACTGTGCCTACGGAGAAAACCTTGTCCTATATCGTGCCTGGTATAGAAATCTAAATGCGTAAAGTAAAGAAATATTAAATTGAATGAGAGCAAAAGAAGTACACTCTTTTTTTATAAGAACCAGGACATTTTGATCGAGGCTGGCTGTTCTTAAATTTTTGCCGTTTCTGAGCCTGAAATGTTCTTAATCTGTTCTTAACTCCCTAGTTAGTTAGACATCTATACTTTTCAATGACTGCCTTGGGTGGTACTAGGTTTGTGTGAAAATGCAGCATTCTTGTCTATTTCTTTGTTGAAATGAAAAGGCCAGCCTCAGCTTGTTCTTATTTTGTTCTTAAAATCTGGGCAAAATCCAGGCTCGTGTTCTTATACAATTGTTCTTATACAAAAAATGTACGCAGGCTATTAAGATTTACTATTTTTCGGGGGGGGGGGATTTTTGCTTCGCAATTCTACCCTATCTGGTAGAAAATACTTTTTACTCCCCCTTACGGATATTCTTGGTGGATTTTTCGAGGGGAACTTTATCTTCCTAAATCGACCAATTTTGATAGAAATTCACTTTATTTGCCCCCTAGAAGCTATTCAACTGCTCGTATATTTTCCAAAGCGTTGTTCTTCAATGAACCCATTCGTTTTCCAAGCGGTTGTTTTCTAAAGAATATACCTATTTGTCAAGGGTTGGTTATATACTTCATGTACAAAAACTATATGTCATAAATTTAACTGGCTAATTGACTGTTTGAGCTAAAGAAGCAACGATCTAGCACAAAATATTATGTAAAGTCCTTCTTCAATCGTAAATGATGTGGGAGATAAAAAAAACCAGAAAAACAAGAATTTCGATATTCAAACAGCAGCTGCATTGAAGTTTTTCAAATTTAATAAACAATCAGGAGTATTTGCTGTTTTTGAATCCCATTTATTTCATAATATCATAAATGTTTAATCCTATCATACAATCCTGGAACGATTTATCTCTTTAATGGTCACAGAATTGTTGTACAACTATTAGAATGGTTTACACCACAACCACGCAAACTGTTAATATATTCGTTATTTTATATTGATGCGATTTAAACTCTTAGCTACATGTCAGGAATAATTCATAGATTTGCCATTAGAGCTCGCGTATTCTACATTGCACAACTATAACTAAGAGCTAGCTATCTTCATAATGCACTCGCCTTCTGAACGAATTGTTATCAATGTACGAGGGTCTAGATTTGAAACTCTTAAGAAAACTTTAAATAGATATCCACAAAGTCTACTTGGAAATGAAAATTCAAGATCGAAATTGTACGATGCAGAGAGTGATGAGATATATCTTGATCGTGATGTCGACATTTTCAATTATATTCTATTTTATTATCAATCAAATGGCATTCTGTGTAGACCAGAATGGACCAGTGAAAAAGAGTTTAATGAAGAGATATTATTTTTCAAATTAAGAAAGACCACATCAAATATTGAAGAAGAAGAAAAGAAGAAAGAATTAATAAGAAAAAATGAAATACAAATCGTTAAACAAGGATATAAACTGCCAATATGGAAAGCATTACAATATCCAGAATCATCTAAATTTGCTGCTTATATTGCAAAATTCAATTTGATACTTATAATTCTATCTACAGTTGTTTATTGTTTAGAGACAGTGGAATCAATTTCAAAAGAATGTGATTCAGTTTTCTTCGTTATAGAGAGCACGTGTGTTTCTTGGTATACTACAGAATATCTATTACGAATCATCTGCGCTCCTAATTTCAAGAAATTCGCATTTTCTGCCTTGGGCATCATCGACATACTCACAATTCTGCCCTTTTTTATTTCTTTAATTGGAAATAAGTCAAGTCTGTTCGGTATTAATTCATTGGCTGCCTTTAAAGTTGTGCGTTTGGTCAGAGTTATTCGAGTGCTTAAATTATCAAGATACAATAAAGGATTAAGAATTTTGGCAAAAGCAATTGTGTGGAGTAACAGTCAAGTTAAATCTTTAATATTATGTATCATGATTCTTATTATTGTGTCTTCAAGTTGCATGTATTATGCAGAAGGGTTTGATTCGAAAAATAGTGAATTTCAAAGTATTCCACATTCATTTTGGTTCGCCGTTATAACTATGACGTCAGTCGGTTACGGTGATATGGTGCCTATTACCGTATTTGGTAAAATTTCAGCAAGCTTTTGCCTCATTGGCGGAATTATACTTTTGTTATCATTACCCGTTCCTGTACTTATTTCAAATTTCATTCATTTTTACAAAGAAAGCATACAAGACCCGAATGAAACTATCTTTTCGAAACAGAAATGAACATCGATTCATCCTGCATTACCAACTTTTCTCTAATTGTATTTAATAAATTTAATACAAAAAACAAAATAATGTAACATATGTATATTATTGTAATTATTGAACATAAGATCTTACTCGAAATGACAAGCAAGTTTAACCAGCATTGTAGCTACATTGATTGTCTATTCTTTTCTCTCTGACTTTATTTCTCCATTAGCTGAGGATCGGTGACCAGTTATAGCGTCGTGCGAATGCTGTCGTAAATCAAACACCTAAAAACAAGTAAGAAATTATTAAATTATTATGAAATTAAATATTAAAATCAAATGATTATGATCTAATACTTATATTTACCTCTTGAATTGCCAGCTTGAAGCAGTGGAAATTATAATCAATTAGTCCTAAAAAATAATTGTTAAATTAGTAAATCAGTTAAATCAGCACAAAAAACAATGACAAATGAAAGAGCATAATTAAGAATATAAAAGAATCACATGACGTACCATGTTTCTCAAAATTATCTTCTCTGAGTATGCACACTAGTGCTAAGTACCTGAAATAAAACAGACGGTGTTACTACGTTTAACAACTTAAGTCTGCTTGAATATTTGATGATGACAAAAAGCAAGAATGATTGCATTACCTATTTACTTCCCTTAGATATAAAACAGTCGAATTATTTAATCTGATGATTGAAGCTGATTGGTTATCATATGCATTTAATTCACCATCTTCTCTCATACTAAAACATAAAAAGTCAATTTAACTCGGATAAATATAGCAAACAAAAATAACTATGACAATAAGCTACCTTCCTCTAAATTATAGACGCATTTTTGTTGACCGTTTCGATCTTATGATCTTCATCAGCAAACTCCGAACAAAAATATATGATAAATGGAACATAATAAAAGATAAGAACATAATTTACCCATAAATACATGAAATATCAATCACAACATCAATCATGTCACAACACAGTTCATAAGATTGCATGTCGACAGGCGAACTGAAACGAAAGCAACAAATAAAACAAAATAAAACGGCTGAAAAGATTCAGTCAAGCTGACAAACAGTGTTTCTTCACAATGTCTAAGTTCCACTTGTGGGCTGAAACTCCTGTAGTTTTAATTTTCTTCCCATTTAATTTCATGTTCATCATGATCTAATTTCCTATTATAAAATATCACATAAAAGTATTGTGTACACTTCAAATACCTGTCTGTCGCAATGTAAATCTTTGAAACAACATCGAAAAGGAACGCTTTTTCTATTCCAGAATGCTATAAATACAATAAGCAATATTGTGTCGAGTTTGAAGAATATTGCTACACAAATATAATATAGAAAAAAGAAAACAAATGCCATCAATGTATCAAAAATAATAAAACCTACTTGTATAAGTATATCCAGCAAATTCTCGAGAGCAGGAAGTTGAGGAACGAGCTTCTGCACAACTTTACTGAAAGCCTGAATTGAATAGCAATAAAACTTGGTTAAAACCAGCACAAGTAACTCATGTTAATGTCAGCACTTCAAACGAGTGTGAATGATCATTGAACGAAGTCTTGTGCAATTTATAACATGATACCTCAAAAACAGAATGATCGTAGATGCTCGTCAAATAGAAACTAAAACGAGAAAGAAGTGATTTACTTCAAGATTCAACCTTTTATTTTACTTCCAAAACATCTAGCTGATTTCGTACTTGCCGACTTGTGGTTGCATTGGTATGATTGTTTAATCCAGCTAACCTATGGTGTCAGTAGCTCTTAGTAAGATCTGAATTGCGAGCACACGCCACGATATTGTAACAGCCAAACTATCTCATCTAGATCATCTTGTTAGTTCACAATACTTTAGAGATCCTAGTGACTGGTGCTAAAAACGTCTTTCAACTTCATCATCACTGTTCCTTGAATGTTCGTTTGTCAAAACAGCTTCTTTAGCTTATTGATTTTGTTATCATCCAATAGCTCTTATTTTCAACATTCAGAAAGCTTGCCAAATTACTTAATAAAATCTGTTGTTGCTCTCTTACATCTAAATATGTATAAAACAGATGTATTGTATTCTATACCTTAATTGTAATCGTTCAAGCCCAGCATCTTGAAGCTCATCTGTTGTTCTTTGGTGTATATCTCTTTGTGTTTCTGTAACATTAATATATTGTCTAAATGTATGAGCAACATCGATATTTTTTTAGGAATGAAGCCATTTAACTTTAAACATCAACACAGAATATGCTATACCTATTTTGTGATCATCTGTTAAACCATCAACTTTATGAATGAAAACTTCAAACTTTATATTTGGATTCACCTACAAAAAAATTATCGAATTGCTATCAAGTGCATGACTGAATAACTTAATATTTCTCAGAGACGGATTTTGTAATGTCTCATTAATTTAAAATTTGTTTAATTACAAAGAAAGCATTTTAGTTATTTATCAAGTGTTTGAATGTTGCAAAATAAGACACAATTTGTCTGAAACACGCAACAATTGTTTAATAAGAAGTTAAAGGTTTAAAATTAAATTATCACAACATCAACTTTAACATTAAAAAGAATTTCATTTTTGAGTAATTCAAGTTTTTGTAAGCTTGTTACCTAAAATCAATGTTCACGAAAATCTTGTTGACGAGGACAAAGACATTATTGAGCTTTTCATTTTGAAAGGAGTTTCAAAGAGCAAAACACATTAAAAACCATGTTTTTGCTACAGATTAATGCAGGGGCTGGCCAGGCAAATCAAGAGATCTTCATCAATCGACCATTGTGTAATTTTTAACCTTGTATTTTGTGAATAAATTTGAATTGAATTGAATTGAATTTTGTCTACCTTTGTTCTCTAGGATTTTTACTTAAAAACAAATACAGTATAAAGAAGATTTTTACCCTGTATGCTCTTGTTACTGTCATGTGTAGCTTAGACAATGCATCCATATAATCATCCTAAAATTATAATACCAAAAATGTTTTGAGTCATAAAAAACTTGAAACTGAAATGAAAAGAAAAAATATTTCAAATATTTCAAATTGCCTTGACTGTTTTCCATTCCCTTGAGATGAGACAAAGGGGTACAATGTTTCTCCTTGCATCAAACATAATAGACTGCATCCTCCATGCTCCTGATTTTATAAGCCTAAGGAATCTAACAAAAATGATTAGGTAGGTACCTGTGCATCAATGACAAATACAATTGAGCCACAGCCGCTGAAAATTTGTTCCGAGTCAAATGCTGCATCAAAAAAGTCTATTTGCCCTGGAAAGTCCCATATCTATGATAAAGATAAGCAAACTCAGATGAAAAACATCAACAACAAAATTAACGTCAATCAAATTAAAAAAATGTTTAAAAAAGATCTATGCAACAAGGAAATACAAACCCTGAACTGTACAAATGAACTGTTTGAAATATCATCTTTTATGATTTTCGTTGTACTTTCAAGAAATAATGTTTCGTTGGGTGACATTTTGTGAAAAACAACTTTTAATATTGAGGACTTCCCACTCCTAAAAATACAATAATTTTCAATGAGTCACGATAAAGTAAAACCAAACAAAGTTTCATTTTTTGCAATTTCCATAACAAATCATTTATACCTTCGTAAACCCATTAATAATATTTTTGGTTTCTCCTCATCTGAATGTGGACTCACATCTTCTCTGTCATCAGGTGCATAACTGAAATTAAGTAAAAATCTGTGAATAAATGGCAAATATAATCAATCATACCAATATTGTGGGAGATTTCTTATGAAATATTTTTAAAAATGATTTTTCAGACACATACTTGAACTCTTGTGGAAATGATCCCACAACACTGTAACTTCCACTTGCACCAAAGTTATCATCCTCTTCATAAGACTGTAAGAAAAAAAAGATGATTTATCACACGGTTTGTATTGGTAGTTGGCTTTCTATGGCCTAAATTTGGGCTTGCTTGATTGCAGTTTTAGTTGATGAATAAGTCAAAGATCTAATCTAATCAAGCAAACCAATTTAAGATTCAGCTTTTAGTTGCTTAATCTACACATTAACGTAGTTTTGACTGTTTCGTCCTTCAATCTACGATACAGATGAAATAGAAAAAATAAAAACACATTTACTCACAGCCATCTTCCTTTCTCGATCAAATTTGCTTCATACCATTCACTTCACGTGATGCAACACGAAAGTCATGTGACTTGATAGATTAGATCAGCTTGTTTCCCTGTGTCTTGTTGCTATGCAACAATTCCTGTTTTCACTGTAGTAAACAGCCTCGTTCTGGGTTGCTGCGATTGCTCATTTTTTCTCATTTTGTTTGCACTGGAAAGGTTTCGTGACGAAAAACAATCGCCATAAATTGGTTTTGGATTAATAAAAAATCTAATTAGTAAAAAATAAATATGATATATTAATTTGATTAAAGAATAATGCCTTCGGTTTATACGGATCCGAGAGATTTTGTTGCTTTGAAGAGAATACCATCACCATCTCATGTTGGCCTAAAAATTACAGCACGATGTTCATCTCCTGTTTACACTTGTGAAAAACCAAACAGGAAAGAAGTTGCAAAAGAGAATTATGAAAGAAGAAAACATCAAATAACACAATGTGGTTATAAATCATTGAATTATAAGCCATACAAATCTATTGGTGATGTTTATCTCGATGATAAGGAATTGATTTTAAAAGCATTAGGACAAATTGATGTGGAAAATCATGAACAGGTTTCATGTTTACCTATTTTTATTTATTATTGCACCAACTATATATAAATTAATTTGAATCATCTTTTTACTTTTAGCGTGTATCTTTTTTGACTATCTATTTTTTGTTTTTCTCCCCCAGATGCAAGATGACTCGTCAGATACAACAGCAAGTGAAATTGACAGGATATCAGAAGATTTTGCTACTGAAGAAGTAATCATTCTTCATTTGTTGATATTCATCAAATTTTATGAAAAGAAAAGTACCATCATATTTCTAGTATATGACATTTTAATTGATTAAATTTCTAGGAGAACATAGCAATCAAAGAAGAAAAATCAGAAAACCTTCAAACTTTAAATGGAATGCTTAACAAAGGAAGGTGAGCATAAAAACATGTCTTCATAACGATGCAACATGTTATACTTGTGTTTTTAGAAAATATTATTCATTCGCCTTTACCTTATAAAAAGAACTAATTTGATACTTATATTCAAACAGGGGAGTGTTGAATAAAGTGAGACTTGGAATAAGTCTTTTCAAAGTTATTGAAGAAGAGCGACAGAAAAAGGTTTGTCCGCATATTCATTGACTTTTTTATTCATCTATTTATGAACTTAATCTTGGTTGATTTATCTGCATTATTTACACTTGATAATAGTGAAAAAATTGACTTTCAGGATAGATAGGTCTTTTATCATGTTGGATATACAAGTTCGGGATATCAAACACATTTTCATATCACTATAAAATTTGCATTTCATTTCATATACTTACCGCTGAACTTTTCATTATGAACCTATAGATTTGTCTACAATTATTATACGCCTTACAGGAATGTACGAAGCTCATTCAATTGGACTATTGGCTTTGGCTATTATCAATATATTTATATTTCTATATTTTCAAAAGGTTTCAAATCACATTTGATAAAGTAACACCCCTCCAGCAAGAAAGTTTACTCTCTTTAATACTCTAGTAGAAGCTAGCGGAGATCTTCTGCAACAAAACAGTGTTTAAACTTTCCAAAATAATATTTTATCTTAGGAGAATTAGAAAGCTCGATGATTTCTCTGTATACATTTATTCAGGTTCGGGAAATGGAAAAGAAGAGAATAGAGGATGAAGAAAAAGCAAAGAAATCAATGAAACCAGCCAATGAAAACCGAGACGAAGAATATGATGATGATATTATCGATATAACAAGGTTATATAGAGTAATCATAAATCCATCTCTTTTAAACCTTCTGAAGGGTCCTCTGTACTAGTCTTTTCCTATATCTTTGCTCTCCTTATAACGCCATGACATCGTCTTAATTTTGCTCTTTTTCGAATGAAGATTCCTTGCTCCAACGCCAACTCGAACTTTGATTATTCAAGATTCTTCAGATGAAGAAGAAGTATTTCCTGAGTTTGATGATCTTGAACAGAAACCATCAGATCTTTGGTAACTAATTACTTCCTAGTAGCTACATATCATATCATCAATCTGCATTCAATTTCAATTATGTTAACTAGCTTTGCGATTGAACATAACTCGGCTTGTTTCTCGCACAGTGTCAGAAGTGGCCTGGAAACATCAGTAAGAAGCAGTCGATCAAACAGTAATAGTAGTGACGTAAGCAGAAAAATCGTATTAGCAAGATGGCAACGCATAGGTAAATTTTATCTTTATATACGAGCAAAACTACTCATCTTTGTTGACCTCATATTTGCAGGAAAGATAAAAATATATTTTCTGTTGTGTTTTTAGGAAGCATGGCGTCAAATTTATCAATAGAAAGATTTAGAAGACTAAGAAGAGACAAGTGCAGCACGGGAAAAGAGGTTGATAGTGATAATAAGAATAATAGAGATGATGAAATTCACGATAAAGAATTACATGATGATAATGGGTATGTATAATGAACGAAACATTACTTATTATATCCTTATACTTTTACCATCTACAGCTAGGATTTACTGTTTAAAGGAGGGCTAACTGACTAGTCAGGCAGCCGACGCGGTTCAGGGGCCGGTAAAGCGTTAAGACCTGCTTTAGCTTTCCACTGCATACCCTGCATACTTGTTCTGTACTTGTAAAACTAAGTCTAAACAACGGATTGCAAACATGATCTGTGCGATTAGAGAAGGTATATTGTGCAACACAGAACTAAAAATGCAGCTCGATTTCAAAACGAAATGGATGCTCCAAATCAGATGTATTATAAGCTAGGGTTGCAAGGCTGCATTTAAGTTCTTAATGGATCTGTTTATAAGAGACTCTAAGAAGCTGATGTTTATTGTTGTTCACTAATGGTCTTTCCGAAATTTGCTCAGATGTCCTTGATAACTTCGTTCCTTCCTCTAGAAACTCACAAAACCAAGATGAAAGTTTGAACACTGAAATATCTGAGGCTGACAAAGAGAGAATTAGAATTCTGAAAGAAAATGCAAGCACAGGAAGAAACAAAGTATCAAGAAGTAAAAAGTACAAGAACGACATTCCAAGACCTTTCTCGCCTGTTTTTACCAACATAAATTTTTATGAGACTGAATCAAGGTAACACTTTGTATTCATGAAATATTTAACTATAATTATTGATATTGTTTTTGTTATTGTCATTGTTATCTTCATAGTTATTGTCATTGTTATTGTCTATGTCAATGTCACTGCTAATGTTCTATTTATTGTTTTGTCATTGTCAAATGTCAATGTCATTGTTAACCTCTTTCTTTTGCTCGTTCTACTGTTCTTTCTATTATTTTTTCTATTTTTCGTTCTATTGTTCTTTCTATTGTTCATTATATTATTCTTTCTATTGCTCTTTCTATTGTTCTTTCGATTGTTCTTTTTATATTTCTTTCTATTGTTCTTTCTATTGTTCTTTCTATTGTTCTTTATATTGTTCTTTCTATTGTTCTTTTCTTTCTATTGTTCTTTCTATCGTTCTTTCTATTGTTCATTCTATTGTTCTCTCTATCGTTCTTTCTATCGCTCTTTCCATTGTTCTTTCCATTCTTATTGTCATTTTTATTGTTCTTTCTATTCTTATTATTAT
>JAADKT020010907.1:0-11451 GCA_011763395.2 Chrysaora chesapeakei
TCGTGGTCATCAACATCATCATCATAACCACCACCATTATCATAATAATCATTATCGTCATCGTTGTGCATACCGATTAACATCTTTCATCATTTGACCGAAATAGCTATATTCAACCAGAGTCGTTCTTCGAACACGCCCATAGGGCCCCTATGTTTTGCTTTTGCGGTGAGCCGCCACTATGCCAAAACTTCTACCTAATTCATAATGGCGCTTATAACCATGAAAAGGCTTATGCAAATTTTAATAAACGGGGGGTACTAATAAGAGCGGGGGTTGGAAATTTTTCAAAAAATTAATTAGCTGGAGGGCGGCAATTAGGCACCTAAAGTAAGTATATAATTTTTTATCATTGCCCTCAGTGCTATGAAAACATTGCCATCAAAGTTAAACAAAAATCGATCTAGTACAGTTTCACTTAATTGTGAAAAACAGTCTTGTTACTGTCTATGATGGTCAAAATATACTTTTGTGTCAGTGATTTTCTACACTTAACGATTTGGAGTTCGTGCAGTGGTTTTGCGGTTTTCTGACGCTCGGATTTTGGTGAACTCCACTGGCCTAAAACTTTACAACAGCAGTCAAGGACGCTTCTATTTATCACGCAAACAATGAAAGACACATTCAAGTACATCTTACAAATGAACGTAACTTTTATCTTCGATCAAATAAAGGCAGACATCTGACAAAATTAACACAGAAAACTCCAACTGCAAAGCTGCTGATCTGCAACCATAGAAGCCATAACGTATGGTTTTGCCAAGAAGTAGGCGGAAGCTTGCAACCGATTGTCAATCGTGACATTTTTATTGTTTGAAAAGTCCGTTTCTTTTTTTGTCTTTTCTATTTATGAGTCACCTAGCAGTGAGTTGGTGACGATGTTTTGTTGTTGTGCAACAAACTGACCGAGGCTGTGAATGGATCCCGATTATACCCGAAAAAGTTGCTTTCGGACATCAGACATCCCAAAAAAGTTACGCCGAAAAAGTTACACCTGGAATGTTACACATCCCGATTGAACTGGATAGCATAGTAATTCTGCCACTAGTCCTTGCCTAGGTAGTACACAGGAGGCCCAATCGCATAAATATCATGAATGATGTATCCTTACTTGTGTTGTTTTCTGCCTAAAACGTCCTATTCACATTAAAGATATTTTTGGTTGAAATAGCTTTATGCGTATATAATGAATAAAAACAAGGAGTGAAGCTTTTTGAATAGCCTTGATATAACCTTTTTTCATTTAGCCTGAATTTCGGTGAATTTCGCGTTAAACTCCAACTTCTTTACATCAAAATGTTACACACCATATAAACTGTCTAAAGAGTACATTTGTTTTCACTCTCCTTAACTAAATGATTTAGCTATAAAAGTTACGAAAATGTTTCATCTATCTGGCTGTTTGAAATCTGTCGAGGCTCGGTCCTCTTTACATCAAATATTTACAAATATAGAAATATAATGAAATTTAATAGGACGTTTTAGGCAGGAAACAACATAAGTAAGGTTACATCATTCATGATATTTATGCGATTGGACCTCCTGTGGGCAGTAGCCACAGAAATCTCAAAAAAAGTTTTCAAGTTGAGAGGCCTTTTGAATTGAAAAATTCGCTAGGAAGTTATCTGCAGCAGCTTTATTACATAACATAGATTAGTGTAAAATGTAAAGTGAAAACATATTCAATTCCAGATTACGTTAAGTTGCAAAATTTTTCCTTACGAGAAAACAGTTTCATAAGTCATTCAGCAGAAGCTGTTATGAACTATTGAAACAAAAATTCACTTTGGGCAAAACTTGAGTTGTAACAAACAAATAATTTTTCAGAATGATGCAAGACGAGTTTTTGAAACAGCAATGAGAGGTGAAGATACTCTTCAATTCTCAGAAGAACTGCTGGAAGCAATGAAAAGGTTGTGGGTTGATAAAGGAGTGAGGGAATGCTTTAGAAGATCAAGGGAGTATCAGCTTAATGACTCCTGTAAATAGTAAGTCATTTTCATATAATTCTGCTTTTCTGTCAACTTCAAAAATATGTAGAAGCATTTAAATATAGTAAATAAACGCAAATGTGAATGCAGGTCAGATGTGTGTCCAAAACAACCCATCCTGCAAATGCTGTCGAGTTTGCATACAAATATGAACCATTGTAAATAGCTGGATGACCAATATGATAAGTAAGAGGCCGAGCAACGAAAATCTTCCTCACTGTACACCATTTTTCCTTTAAGTTGACGGATTCCAAAACCATGTTGTTAAAATCTACTTTTGCTACACAAATTTAAGGAACTTTGCGCACGCTAGCCGCTTACAATCGATTCACAGCATTTTACACTGTTGTTGTTTTTTTGCCATTCATTCGGCTCAGCCTGAGAAAACTTCATGGAACCCAACTCGGAGTTTTCTTGGACAGTACAGGTTCTCCCCCTTAATTTTCAATCAGTCAAGGCTATCCTCCTTGGGTGATCTGGAAAAAAATTATGAAAGTGCATTACACAGAATTTTAAAATATTAAACACACTTATAGGAATCCTAATGTTACATATCGCATTCTCATATTTTGGAGACTCAGCAACTTGGGCATTGAAACCAAGTTGTAACTTCGCATGGAAGTTTTTAAAATTCTAAGTACCTGATGCGGAGGTTTCCCTTAAACTTCGGGAGGCCACTAAACATGTTCTATTTTACTAGTTTACTTAACTTCTTTATTTTACTAAACTGCCTGCCTTAGTTTACTAAATATCCTAGAATAAAAAAGAAAGGAAAATTAACTCCGAAGTAAAATCAATACCGTTTTCACCCAGCACTCAGTTTGTTGATTTTCACAGGGTTGCATTTGATTAGTTGGTTCAACAAATCTAAAAAATATAGGTGAGCAGGTTTAGCTATTGCCAGAATGGAAGCGGTGTTAACCAAAAACAGAGGATAACAAATGATAACTAATAGTGAAATTGTCTCTAATAAGTCCAAGGGTATCATGAAGACAAAAAGCAAACTAAATCTAGGACTATAAAGTTTTTACTACTGGTTTTTTGCATTTCAAATGGCTTAGCAAGGTAACAGGCCTTGTGATCATCTAAACAAAGTTCACCCTTTGGATGCCAACTTTTTTTACGTGTCTACGAGAACGTAAAGTTTGATAATTTGAAAACACTGAGTCATCTGTCCCTGATAACACAGAATTTTTTTCCCTGGTTAACTAAGTATTGTTACAACTAAGCAAGCAAATATCATTATACATTCATTCGCACTGTACAAAGAGCACCTTTGCCAACAAAAGTTGCAAATCAGCCTAATGGCGGCTGATGGCCTAGAATATGATGGCAAAGGCTCTCACCGTCTCCAATACCGGCACGTCTGAGGGTAAATGACATAAAAATGAATTATTTGATTCCAGAAAGTGTTTTCTTTCTCGATCTTGATTCGTGAGAGTTTTACTTTTACTAAAATTGAGGTTCAGATAATTGCTGCGTAGCAGCCTTATAATCTGGCAGAAGTTGGATTTTCGTTTGTGTATAATAAGAATAATATTAATAATAACAATAATAATAACAATGATAATAATAATCCTCATCATCATCATTTATTTTTTATTTATTTATTTGTTTAAAGTTTGCTAAAATGTCATGTTTGTAGCCTAGACTTGCTACATAAATGTGCCCATTTCAATAGCGATAACTAGAATTCGTGTAATGAATCTATTTGTAGTTGAAACGCAACAAGGCGTAATAGTCGAAACAAAGCTGTGAATTCAAAGCAAGATAAAAGTGAGAAGATCAAGATACTTCACATCAATCAGCAAGGAAAATAAAGATAAATTATTCAAAGTCAAACGTTGAAACAAAATTTATTTCGTTTTTGAGAATCTTAAATGTACCCATTGCTTCGGTGATCTACGGCAGCCTTTTTCTCGAATACACAAAAGCCTAAGTTTTTGCGTTTGGTGTAGGCCTACTGTATTGAATGGGGCGATCGAAATGGCAGGATACTGTACATCTGTCACTCTACATTGTTACAGTGAGTTGAAGAGAAGAAACTTCACTATTTTCATATCGATATACTTGTGGAGGTCTCCTACGACAATACTTGCATTCTACCAGAGCAGCACTCCCTTAACATTGTTAACGGCTAGTTACATTATATTCTGAGGTAGGAATCAGGATTTTGCACGAATATATTTGTTTTTGAAAAACGTAAATTCCTCAAAAACTAGCCCAAGTCACATCAAGATTTTTGTTTCACGGCATGTCCAAGGTGCAGAGAACACGTTAAATAATTTGAGTAGTTTGGGAAAATTTGTGTTTTTTTGTTATTTTACTTTGCTCTTCACCAAAGTTTTCATACTACTGTCCATACTACCACTGACATGTTCCTCCCACCCTGGACATGTTCTGAAGCAAAAATCTTAATCTGGGTTGGACTAGTTTTGAAGAAATTTGCATTCTCAACAAGTAACTTTTGCGTTGAAAAACTTGATTTCTATTATAAAGCAAAGCATTGATTTTCAGCTTATTTTCAGAATAAAAATCTTTTTAAATCAATATCCAGATAGGACATAATTTCGAGAATCCTGAAATTCTAACAAGAACATTCATCTTGTCCACGGTAGAGAAGGCTTTGGGCTTTGCCATCATATTTTAGGTCAGCAGCCGCCATAAGGCTCACCTGCAAGTTTTACCAGTCCAAAGTATTGAAATTATTACCAATACTTCAGATAAACACAGATAATCACTAACAGCAAGATTTAAAGATAAAACTAATCTAATCTAATCACAGGACACTTGTTAATAGCAGTATAACATTGTAATGAAATGTGATAATGCCACAAAGAAGTATCGTCATTGTCAGCTGACCAAAACAGCATGAATTTTCAGGCTCCAAGTTCAGTTTGTAAAGCTTTCCATGCTTGTGTCCCATATTGTATGTTTTTTAATTCATGATATTTTGACAAGATTGCCCTTCGAATAGCATCTCAGCACCCTTTTCGGTAACAGATCATAGAGACAATAATTGATTTTATATTTTTCGGCATATGGAGCTCATCTTGCAGCATCACATCATAGACAGACAAGTTCGAATTTTCTTTTCCAGAAGCACAGAGTTATCAGCAAGTTTGATTTGCGTTGGCTTTTGAAATGCGATGTATTGTTCCATACCTGTTTTATCCGGGGTCATTTGCTAAGAAGCACCGGAGTCTATACACTATAATGATCAATTTCCGATGAAAAACCTCCTGTAGCTAACGCAAGCTCAATGTCATTTGTTGTTTCCTGTTTAACAGTCGCATTTATTTCCTGCTTGATTTCCGCCAAGTTCGCCGATATAGTTTTCGGAGCATTTTTTGTCGCAGCTTTCTTCTTAAAACAATCTGTGGCAAATGGCCAGGTTTCTTGCAGTAATGACATTTAAAATTTCTCGAATTATTTGTCTCTTCTGCCTTGTGTTTTTGTTGCTTAATAAAAGCATCTTGGCACTCCTCAGCCTTTTCAATTTTAACAGTTGTTTCACTTCCGCTGCTTCCGGTCTGCATTTTTTCGTTTTCGTATAAGTAAGTTTATCTTCAGCAATCGTTTCCAGACCTGTGATCAAGCAATTGTAATTTTCAGGTATAATAACTAAATTTTTTCGACAACGGGGTCATCTACCGCCTCTAAATGCTCAGCAAGTGTTTTTATGTAATGGACATGATCGATCATTCGTGTATTTTGCTCTATCCGAGCAGTATACAGTTTTCTGCGAAAGAAAATCTTCTGAGAAAGTGATTTTGGCTCAAAATGTTTTTCTAGATTATCCCAAGCTACTTTAGCATTTTTTAATATAAATTTATAACAAACAGACATACTGTCGCGAGAGTCAATATTTCTCTCTATCTAAATTTTCTCTGTTCTTCAGCTATCGCCTCAGCATTTAATGTTTCAGTACCCGTAACTATTCCCCACAAATCCTTTCCAATTAGGCGCATTTTCATTAGGGACTTCCAGCTGATAATTCTCTCCATTCAGTTTCTCGACCTTAAAACTAGTTTCTTCGGCCGCCATGATAACGAATTCGACGATATAAACACAGACTTCCTCTAGTTTTAATTCTTTACGGAACGAATATCACAGCAACGAACAGACAAAAATCTCATAAAACAACGTGATCTGGAACCATGACCGATTGAAATTATTACTGGTACTAAATAAACACAGAGAATAACTAACAGTAAGTTATAAAGATAAAACTAATGGAATCTAACAACAGCATATCATACCATCATAGGACCAACAGAACAGATAAAAGTAAGTTATCAAAAAAGCATGCGCTTACAGTATGAGTCAATAATGTCAATTAAAATAACGAGTCGCATTCCCGTATGTTATGCCAACACAAAATGCCCTTTGCACAGCGGCAGAAACATTTCGTCTCTTTGTTGGCAATCAGTACATGCTGTCACCAAAGTATTTCTGCATCGAAAATAACTCTTTACATTTGGTCACTCATCAGGCGGAAAATACCCGAATAGACGGAAAATGCCTGCGCACAAAGTTGATTGGGTTTTAGCGCTAGTCTTAATTTAGTTGCGTGAACATGCCTCAGCAACATTCGAATACGTTCTTTCTTAATTGTCTTGGAACGTTGCTGCAAGCGTTTGCTGCAGGAACAAGCACAGTATTTTCACTAAATTAGGCAATGTTCACGAACCTTACTCCATCATAATGGCGGCGGCAAATTATTTATCATCTTGCTGAATTCATTTTGTTGTAGAAGTAGAAGATTTTCGTGTTTGTTTATGTTAGACTAGTTTTGCTGTTTGTTTTTATAGCTATCTTGATCAGCTTGAAAGACTTGGATCGGCAAATTATCGGCCAACCGAGCAAGATATTTTAAGAACAAGAGTAAAAACAATTGGCATTGTTGAAATTCAGTTCACTTTCCGTAAACTGCATTTCAGGTATATACCTTGATATTATCCTCTTAAATATCAATATTTTGACGAAAGACAACAGTTTGCAAAGGTTATAGGAAGTGCTGTTTTAAATCTTGTAACTTATGAAGTTCTGTAACTATCTAAAAAAGAATTTATTCTCCATAATTTGGCAACCGATTTGCTTTTAAATTTAAATTTTTGAGCTTTGTTAACAAACGCGCATTGAATTATGTCTTTACGTTACTTTACTGGATTTTCCTTTTCAATCCTTCTCATATGCTATAGGCTGCTAGATGTTGGTGGGCAAAGGACTGAACGCCGAAAATGGATTCATTGCTTTGAAGACGTAACTGCGATCATATTCTGTGCTGCACTTAGTTGTTATGATTTAAAATTGGCTGAAGATGAAACTACGGTCAGTATCTTAATCCATATACTCTCCGTGTAAAAAAGAGCTACTGCACTCTGAGTCGCCACCCTCAATAATTTGGAAAAAAATAATGAACTTTGTTTCCACTTTAAAGTGGCTTCTTTTATGTAAATTGAATCAAAAAACGGGAAAAATATTTTTTCTTACCTTATTGTTAAAATTTGTTCATATTTTTGTTCTTGCTGCACTTGTTTTAGCAAAAAAAACGAGTTTTTAAAACCCACCGGAAAACTGGCGGTAAGCTGTCTGCTATTTTAACATTTATTTTATCAAAAACTTAGTTCGTGGATGACAAATCTTTGCATTTGGTTTACTGGACATTAATTATTTTCTTGGATAACATGTTACATTGCTTTGTTTTGATAATTTCACAAGCATATGGTGTTATTTTGTGTAACCATCGAAATCTGAGCTGTTTTCATTGCCCGGCCTTGTTTAGGAAAGTGTATATTGAGTCCATACTCTTATCACGCAAACGTTATTATATGCATCGAGGAATATCCTTTTTGTAAGTTTTGTTCTAAGTTTATTTTACTACGAAAATATTTTTGTGTGTTTTCTTCAAGGTCGCTACTCAGGGCGCAGTGTCTCTATAACTCTCAAATTTTAAAAGAGAAAATTTGAAAATTGCTTTAAGATAGCTAACAAGCTTTGAAATCTAGTATTTTCCAGAACGTGTTTCTTTTTATAATCTAAAGAACATTAAGACCCACGTGTGCACCACATGCATCGAAATACATTCCTTCGAGTACTCAAGCAGTTCGGGCAAAAGTTGCTAATAGTCTGGGCAGCAGAATTACAAGGCGCGTGAAATATTTCATGTATACGGCGGGGGTGCTGCCTGAGACATGTGCTAAACAACCATGAGCAACGAATGCAGGTTCATTGTCCAAGTCAATGAATCCGGGTGTTATGATATTTTCTTTTATTTTTCAGAATCGTCTTATTGAAAGTCTGAAGCTGTTTGACTCAATCGTAAATAATGAATGGTTTATAGATACTTCAGTTATACTTTTTCTCAACAAAAAAGATTTATTCGAAGAGAAAATACCTAATTCGCCATTAACCTTATGCTTTCCAGAGTATTCAGGTGAATTAATTTTCTTTTTTTTTTGTCTTTTCTTCGTTGCTGGAAGCCTCGAACCCAGAGGCGCAGTGTATTTTTTGTCTTCTTGATATTTGCGGCGAAAGTGTTCTCATTTTATCGATTTCTTGTTAGATTTGCAAGTCTTTCTAACGATCCTACTTTTTGATCAGCGTTGCTTGAACGATAATTTAGCCTGGCTGTTTTTATGACAATCCCTTCACAGCAGCATTCAGTCTTCCTAATATTAGTATTCATTATACATTTGAGTTGTTTGTTTAATTGTCCAAATTCCTTATAGTTTTAATGTTTGGCTGAGACTTGTTTGATTATAGAAGGACTTGACGTAGAAATAAAAAGCTTGACTTTAAAAAACATTTCCAAGGACCGCACATACGTAAATGTACTTGAATGTCTCCTCGTATTAGTGTCCTCTGCCAGTTTCGTATTGATTTTTACTCGGTTAGGTGCTGGTATTACTTCCGACTGATCTTTTCTTGGCCACACCAACTTTGCACAAGATCCATTGTGATCTTACAAATGAATCTTTTAAATGATGTCCTAGTTTTCTCAGACTTTCGTGGTTAATTTACACCATTTAGCTGCAGTGTGCAAATTTGAGAAGCTTAAAGAAGGAAAAATTGTATTTTTAGTTGATAAATCTACCTTTCGTTCTAGGATGTAAATTCAATATCGGCTTTGATTTAAATTTCTCGAGGGTTCATACTTAAGTTAACTTTGGTTTATCTTACATCTTCAAACGTGATAATGTTATAATGTTTTTTAGGTCCAATGTTGTTTGAACCTGCAAGTTCATATGTCAAGCAAAAGTATCTAGAAAGAAACAAGAACGAAAACAAAGAAGTTTACGTACATTTGACTTGTGCAACGGACACACAGAATATCGACTTTGTTTTCAAAGCAGTAACTAACACAATAATTCAAGCTAACTTGAAAAAGTCTGGTTTAACGTGATTTATATTGACGATGTATCATAAACAGGCGACAAGTCCCTAATGAAATCAGTCTGAAGTGAGCTATATCGCCCTTGGAATGAGGCTATTAGAAAATGGCGCTTTTATGAAATGTCTTCAACGTGTCACATGCTGGATATCTATGTAAACCTGGGTATAATTTTTTAATAATAAAGCATCGGGCTTATGTAACTAATTGCAGTTTAAAGCTTTCGTATGCTTGTAGGTGAGAGCTCTTCTCGTTTTAAATGCCATGAACATTCAGTCTTGCTTTTAAAGATGCAGAGATTCCGCTGATTTAGCTGGGTGCTCTTTTGTTTGCCGCCAAGTAAATTTAACGAATAAGACGATTATGCGTAACTTTGTTTTTAAGTGGGTATTTTTAACGTTTTATCATAATATATAAATTTTATTACATCCACAAAATTCTAAGAATTAATCTTTCTTGAGGAATTATATAAAGTTACTTTTATCTGCTCGAAGTTTAGCATTTTGCTATTTTTTGTAGTGATTTTTTCCTTATAGCTTTTCTCAGCTGATACATTTATTCAGCTGGTCATCCTGTAGCCATTTTTGGACAATTATGAAATCATATTCAAAATATTTAACCCTTTTTGTCGACTCTTTATTTCCTGTTTTGTCTTCATGTGCGAAGAATTCGGCTATTAGAAACCCGGCCCCAGGCCCTCGTTCCCGGCTCTCATACATCGATTCATATTTTCATTCTGGCGCCGACCTCTTTAAAAAGGGTCTATAGCTACATCTTTTCAACTAAGAGCCTCGTTTAAAAAATTTGCGAAAATTTGTTTGTACGAAAATTTTTGACCCCAGATTCAGATTGAGCACCATCATTTCAGTGTTCTCGCAAATTTTTACGATTCTAGTCCTTACGATGTTGATTTTATAACGACGAAAAGTTTGAAAATTTATAAAGGATTTGACCTTGAGAAATCGCTCGGGGTGAAATTTTGCACCCTCGGTCATTTTTCACGGTCAAATCCTTTATAACTTTTCAAATTCTTAATCGCTATAAAATGAACGTCGTAAGGACTAGAAGCGTAGAAATTTGCCCTAACACTAAAACGAAGGTGCTGAATTCGAATCCGACGTCGAAATGCTTCTGTGACACAGTTATCATTTTTTTAAAACGAGGCCCTTGGTTGAAAAGGTGTGTTGCATTTTCTTGGCCTCGAGAAACAATGAAGTTAACAAATCATCAGGAAAGTGTATCAAAGCAGGTGTGCTCTAACAAAAATTCTTACAATCACATTTAGCACTATTTCTCTGGGTTAGTGATTTTACTTTGTGTAAAAGCCACGAAACTTTTGCATAAATACGTACATTACATAAGAATTTATAAATGCGTTCATTTATACAAGCCAAGCCAGCGAAACGCATTTAAAGTTTGCTGCGCATGTGCCCCCAAGGGTACTTGACCCTGAAATTTACAGGTTTGTCCCCGAGTATTTACAAAGGCAGTCACCTTAAATGTAGCGCTGTAAAAGATTTCAACGAAAGCCATTTTTCGGTTCCTGTCCTGCCCTGTAAATGTGTTTTGTTAAAGAGAAAATTGATGTACTCTTACTACTATGCATCTGTTGTAGTGTTATGTTAAGTACAAGTTACTGTTATGTTCTGTTTAGTATTTCCCAAAAACTTGTGTCTTGTCCGTCTTTTCCTCTCACAAGTTTCGTGAAATGACTTGTATTTCATGCACTGTATACATCTCGATTATATGTGGTTTAATTTTTGTCATCTTGATAACAGAGAATCAACAGAATGAAGTTGTCTGATGCGTTGTTTCTCTGCTGGTTTGCTTGCTTTCAGTTTGAGCAGAAAGTGAGCGGGGCTAGGTTACAGAAAGTCGAATTGAAGTTTCTCAGTTTTTTACGGCGGACATACCATTCCTTTTTATGTTCGAAGAATTTCGAACATATTGGTGTGGGGTGGCGTGTCACTACCTAACTAACTCACTTACTAACCAACGCTTGAACAATGGAAAACGTGTAACAATAGAAATCGACTCAAGAGTGCCATTAGGGCCATTGTCTCG
>JAADKT020011018.1:0-11446 GCA_011763395.2 Chrysaora chesapeakei
GAGAGAGTTTAGGGAGAGCGTGTGGATTCAGACTGAGAAGATGTAGCTGAAAGGACTGAGGAGTCTAGGTTAAGTAGGCCGAGGAAGGCACTTGAGAAAGATCTTGCCGAGGTGCTGTTGCTGTTTTATTGTGTATTTTGTGACTAATGGAGTTAGTCATCGTTTTTCAGGACATGGGAGCCTGAGTGTTCCATAGCATTTTTTAACTGTATAACTGGGCGACTAAATGTCGCCCAGTTCACCAAAATTGTCACCCAGGACACAAAAATTTAGAAAACTGGGCGACAAGGCACAAGGAAAACTCACAGGCAGAACGGAATAGCTGTTGCTTTTGCTTGTCTTCAACATAAATTTTGTAGCTACTGTAGCAAGGAGTGGCAGTATATTAGAACATGAAAAATATTTCCCTTTTCAATGGTTAAAGAAACCCCTTTTCAATGGTTCGAAAAAAGTTTTTCTGGAGCGATATGCAAGGATGTGTATTTCTTGTGATTTTCAATAAGATGCAGAGGGAGAATTTTCAGAATCCTGTGCCATTTTAAGGCCTTAGAGATAGTAAAATATCACGAGCTTCCGGGGGCTCCGCCCCCTGGACCCCTGCCGGTGCCCTGCCCTGGACCCCCTCAAACCCCCAGATGTTTCGGGCAACGACCCACGGTCATTGCTTCTAGATCCGCGCCTGGGTTTTGTCGCCCAGTGAAAAATCCCCAAAATCTCTTACTTGTCCTCAAAAAATTTAACTTGCCCTAAAAAAACTTACTTGTCCTGAAAAATATAAATTAAATTGTCCTCAAAAAATAGAGTTTGTCTGGCACTTGTGGGCTTCCGTATAAAACGGAACGAAAAAGCATTCGTATTCGACCAGACTCATCAGACAGAGCTTGTTTACTGATCAACTTGAAATCAAAGATAGGTGAGTTATCGAACAAAATTGTAATTGAAAATTCATCCTAATTAAGACATTTGATTGCTGCTACCTGAAGGGAAGAAACTCGTATGCACACTGAGCTTACAGCTTACAAACCTGCTGAAAACAAGTTGACGTTGCCCTAGCTTTTTAGGCCGATGATTTTATAGGCCTAGCAAGCCTTCAGCCATCAGCTAGCTGCAGCTGGGTGCCAGGAACGGGAGCCTGAAGTGATAAACAAGGCCATAGTTTATTGTTCAACAACAACAGAAAAAATTATTTTTTCCTCCATTACAAGATATTCCTTTCCACAAGAATTATATAGGTATACTCAGGCAAACCTTATTATATCCAGCCTTAGTGCCTTGCCTTGGTTCAACTTGCCAAACTACCAATTCGCCCCACCTTAACATGGTCAAGTCTGAACTCTTTTCTCATCATGTCACCCACGTGATGGATCGTCCAATCCAATTCACCCCATCTGTTTAGTTAACTCACCATAGCATTAAATAAATGATAGAAAACGATATAGTATTGAGTGATGTGATAAAAAGGGGTTTGGAAGCAAAGCCCTCAACTTTAAAAATTGTTCATTGAGCACGAGTTGATTTTTCCAGGGTGCATTCCATGTAAACAGTACGCCCGAAGGTATGCCAATTTTCTGGAAATCTACACCAGAAAACAATAGATATTGTTATTTTTAGACATTTAACCCCAGTTTCTATTGTTCTTTTACATTTTTCACGCCGATACGCCGAAAAAATCCTACATCCACACCGAAGATCTTTGGGCCTAAGTACGGAATGCACCCTGGTGATTTTTTAAATGGGGCAAGTTGAATTTGAAGGTCGGGTGAGTTAAGTTTGAAAGTGGAGTGAGTTGACTTAAGAGTGGGGTGAGTTGGACATTTGGGCAAGTTGTCAGTGGGGAGACTTGGAATTTTGGCAAGTTGACTAAAAATTAGAATTACCATGCTATACTCAACTCCAAGAATGCAAGTATGGCAGTGGTGGGGGGTGGTGCTTGCACACTTGAGGACGGGAAAGAAGATGAGAAGTAGAATGCTTCAATAAATCATAAAATTGGTTGAATTGATATGAAAATAGCATACTTGATGGGTTTGGGTTTTCTAGCCTGATCACTCATCCCACAGGTCCACTCTGCAGAGTGTGTGAGTGGTGCACCTAAGATTTTTTGCGCAAATCATTCCCCGCACCAATGCACTTTTGTTCTATTGTTTCTGTGCAAAAAAGTCTTTCTGTGCAAAAATGTCTTTGTTAAAATCGTATTTTCGCCCCTGCACCAACAGTTTATTGGCAATGGCACCCCTGAGATCTCATTGAAACTGTGCCCACTCAGTTATGCCATCACCAAGAAATTAAGTGTGACAGTGGTGTGAATAGTTGAGAGTGGTACACGATTTCAAATATGTGAGAAAAAGTGGAAACATCTCTAGACATATGTAAAAGCTTTTTTCGTCTAACACTCCTGGCTCAGAGTATAAATGTCAGAGATAGGCCTAAATGATTGATTTGCTTGCCAGCTGTCCTTAACTTTTCTGAATTCTAAAATCTGACCAGAATGTGATAACAATTTTCTTTTCCTTATAGAACCAGATCAGCAAGCTGTTTCTTAAATATGAAAGAAGCAACATTAGCAGTAATTTTTCTGTTTGCTGTCACCACTGTGATAAGAGAGATTGAAGCCAACAGTAAGAGAATTATTTAATTTCTTTTTGTTCCATTTTTTAAATGAAAAATAATTAAGATCAATTTTTATCATAATTTTGTTAGAGAGCATCTCTTTATCATATCATTTTATTTTGTTGGAAATTTTGTCCAAAATTGAAAATTTTGTATCCAAAATTAATTGTCTGAAAATAAAATGTCTAAAATTTTTGTCTGAAACTTTTTGGAGTTACATTAATCACCAAAAATTTCAGATGTTTCTTTTTCGATGTTTTATTTTCAGACTACTCAATTTCGGATGCAAAATTGACAATTTCAGACATATTCGTGACAAATTTTGGACAGAATGAAGGATAAAAGCAAACAAAAGAAACAATTCTATATAAATCTGAAAAGTTTATATGTATAAGTATTACTATTCTAATCAGGGTTTTTTTTACACTACTTCTAATTTCAGGTACAGTTTCAGGTACCTGTGCCTCAAAGTCAGGACAGTCATGCAGCGCTTGTGTGTCCGATTTTGATGTGAGTAATACTAATAGTTTTTCATTTTCAATTTTGACTGTTATATCTCCTTATGGTCCATGTGGCCATTTTTTAACTGATAAACAATAGTTTAAATACAGAGCTGCCATTAATTGGGATGAAAAATACGCAGCTGCAAAGAGGTGGCATGGCCAAGCATTACCTGGCATTCAGAGGTGGCATACTTGACGCCATGAAATGTATATAATAATCTAATTGTTAAAGTATACTTCAATAACTTGGTAAAATTGGGTGTACTTTTTATAAGGAGGTACTTTATAAGAAAGTCTATAGTCTGGTGAGGCAAAAACTAAATTCGAGCACTGGATTGCAGACTGCTATGGTTAAGGAATGGAAAAATTTAATCTTTGAATGCAGCTATAGTGAAGCCAAGAATGGTATAGAGGGGGTCATTGGGCTTGACGGTTTGCAGTTTTCCGACATTTTAAGAGGTTCGACTGTACTTTGGGAAAGCGTTTCAGACTGAAGATTAGTGGCCATTATAGGGAGGTAGCAGCTTATGGGAAGTTGCCGCTATTAGAGGTTTGACTGTACTATTATATCGGTTCCATGGATCAAAGGCACACATTCTGTAGCACTTGGAGAGTTTGTCCTATTCTGTGGCAATCTGGAATCACAGACAAGTTTACGATTCCAACAAGAAGTTTGGAAGCTTAAAGGCATTGCGTCCTTTATTGTTCCAAATGCTACAGATATTTGGCCACCGGCAGATGCAGGTGCTGATTTTCTAATAAAAAAACTGATCGTTTGTGAACAACAGCGAGTAAGACGAGGAAGACAATGTTGACTAGGAAATGCAGACAAAAGATTAGGTGTGAAAGAATGCCTTATTTTATTAACCGACTGGATAGGTGAAGAAAATCGCTTTTTTTCTTCCGAGTATGACTCGTCACTATACCAATGTTTCGAGAAACTAGCGCCTTGATAAGACTGGCGCCTCTGCAGACTAAAAGAAAAGGTTGTCACTCAGTGTCACTTGATTGTTGGGCCATGATAAGGGCAAAACTGGTCTGAAACTTCACTGTTTGAGGCTTCACTGGTTTTCTTGCACTAAGCCTATGTACACCGTGGCTTTTCGTGCTTGTCTGACAAGGACATCAAAACACTTTTTAATGCTTTTGCTTGTTTTGATTTTCATGTTTTTTTTTCATTTGTAGTGCTATTATTGTGTCAGCACAAAGTTTTGTGGGAAGAGGCCAATCATCAAACCCTCATCAAGTGACTGCAGTGGGGACTGGTACTCATATAAGCAATGCACTGGTATGTTAAGCAATCTTCCTAATTCAAACACCTTTTAATGAGCACTGAAAAGAAATGAGTAAGGTATTCTTAGTAAAGCTGTAGCTACATGTGCGAATTTTCGCTTGAAATGGTGACAGGACAGGTTAAAAATTGTCGCCACAACCGGAATGACTAAAAGTCGCTTGAGGAGCCAGGGATCCATTTTTTTAAATCTTGTGCAACTCATTGAATCACAACGGCAAAACATTGATTTAGTTTAACTTTCCGCGATATGTTTTCACTTGTGGCCAATAATGCAATAATATCGCCGGTTTCTTTTGCATTGGCAACGCAACACATTGCATTGTTTTTGCGCGTTTTCCAAGATATTTTCTAGGACACATTCTTCTTTCCGCACAAGCTGATTGTCGTAGAACTTATGTCACACTGTTTTTGTCGCAGCATGTAGCCACCTCTGGATTCCTCAGTACAGAGCATTTTCAGGAGTGTCGCGTCACCAGCACAGGTGAAAAATTTAAGCACGTTAAGCACGTGTAGCCGCGGCTTGTAGTTTTTAGGAATATCAGTTTAAAACTCAAGATCATCTGACGAAATCTTACCAATCTCTGGCAATGAAATGCTATTCATCAGCCTTTGTATAAGCATTGAAAGAAGCAGCGTGATAATGAGGTGGAAAGTTTTGGCATAGACGGGGCTCTTTTTGAAGAGGTTTCTTTTGTGTTACTGACTGCTAGAGCTGGTTGCTTCTAAATTTCTGCTAAATGCTTAATTTCGAAAGTTTTTAAGATTTCGTAAATAACTCATAATTCTTTTTAAATCAGTCACTGGAAATTTGTTGCTGATAATTGTACCAAGTGTCCTCGGTGGTCTTTTACTGATCTCGATATGTTGTTGTTACTGTTGCTGTTGCCGTAAAGGTTCTAACAGAAGGGCACAAAGAAGGTAATTTGGTTGTATTTTATTTTGCTTTTCCTATTACTGAGGCAATGGTATACAGTACAATACAAACAAAAACAAATAGATGTCTCAGGCCCTGCCCAAGCGATCAAACATTGCTTGTCAAACATTTGCAGCTTGCTTATCAAGCAATGTTTGAACGTTTGGCCACGTCAGAAAACATTGCTTGACAAGCAGAAATCAATAGAATTCGTTTCGCAATGTTTTTGAAAAGTTCGAAAATATTTTTGCTTGCTGCAAGAAAAGTGTTTGACGACCATTATATTGCGACGTGGCCAAACAGTAGAGCATTTCGCGCGAGAAGCAGATTTTCTAAATGTTTGAGAAACAATGTTTGATCGTTTGGCCAGGGCATTACGCATCAACTTTTACGTTATGTGATAAAAAAAAACATTTATAACCAATATTTATCAAGAATTAACTTATAAATCCGAATCGCACATGAGTTTAGATTCAGTCTTGAAGTAAAGTAACAGAAAAATAAATAGGCATGAGTTTAGTTGCATGAATAGGAATATTGCAGGAACACTGGAGGTGGTGGGCCCTTGTAAACTCAGATAGGATTATAGGTTATGTAGATATTTTCCATCTAGATAGTAGGAACTTCGGACAAGAAGAATTGTGACAAAAAAGTAACAGTTCTTGTGTTGTCGTGCTTTCTTGTATGTATGAGCAAAATCTTTGTGGGTTCCTTTGCTGAGCAAGATAAAAATGGAAGTGAAATTGGTACCTGTGTAAAACCTCCTCCAACTACAACGCTGAGACTTATTTGTACAGCTTTCTATATGGAAGTCTTAGCTCAATTAAAGGTGCCCGAAATTTTCCAAACTCGAATGTAGGAAAATGAAGAAAACGCATACTAAATTAGGACCATTTGCTTTAGATATGCCAAAGAGGATGCTAGAAGACAGGAGGAGAAAGAAGCCAGGGAAATGAGACATGCAGAAAGGTATGCATTTTAATCGGATTTCTTCTAACTGCAAAGAACCACAAATAGCAGCAAGATGCAAAAGCATTTTAATACACAAAGACGATTTCTTTTGACGCTATCAAGAGCACCATACGTCAGAAAAAGATCTATATAATAAACAAGGGAAGCATCCTAACTAACTATCTAAATATTACCACTAACAAAATAACTAACTTACTAGCTAACCGACCAACCAACTATCTAACTAACTAACAAACTGTTTAACTAACTAACCAAATAACTGACTAACTAATTAATTAACCAACTGACTAACTAAATAACTAACAAACTAACTAACTAACCAACTAAATACCTAACTACGTAATTAACTTACTAACTAACTAACGAACTACTTAACTAACTGACTTACTTACTATCTTACTAACTTACTAATTAATTCATTTACTAACTTACTAGATTACTAGCTTATTGAATTTAACTAACAAAATTTAGCGAAATGACAAACAAAATTTTATCATATATTTTGTTTGCGTTGCGATATCTCGGCATGCAAAAATTTCAAACAATAGTTACTGTACAATACCTCACTATCTAACAGAAAATCATCATTGAAAATGACATAATTTTCTAGTACGGTAAGTAAACTTCAAAACACCTGAAACATACTAGTGACCTTGTTCTGCAAGATAAGCAGAAATGTTCTTCATTGCTTGTTTTGTCACAGCCTGGGCTGTGCAAATGCTGTCCTATTGCGAAATCGAAAGTGGTGATTTGAAAATTATTTTAGTTGAGTGCAAGCCTGTTTCTGTCCTTGCAAAAGTGACTGGAGCGAAAACTGGATACTTGAAACGAGTTTTCAGAATGTAGGTCTACGTCGCGATTCTCGGAGAATGGAAGGCTTTAGTACTTCATTATATCTGCCTATTTGTGTTAGTTCAGGCTCTGAGGTTTTTCAGACCAAAAACGTTAGTGACTTCTCCGTTTTCTCCTTCTGCTTAAATCCTTTTAGTGTGGAAACTGCGGCAAAAAAACTGCACATGTTCACAATTAAGAACAAAATACTAAAGGAGCGTACATTTTTGTTTACTTTGTAGGGTCGCTGAGAGACAGCTGAAGCATGATGAGATAAGAAAGAAATATGGTGTGCATACACTTGTATTTTTCTGCATTAATTTTGAATTAATTAACCTTGAGGGCAATACCAGAAAATATTGACCAAAAGCCATCAGAAAAAACCGAATTTTCGAGGTTTTTTACAGAGGCTGAGGGTTAATATTTTCGGCATTGTCTGAAGGAAACATTTATATGGTTGATTACTCTATGGCCAGGGCATGTTCACGGCCCCTAATAATTACGAAATTCGTGTTTGAAGCCATTACAACGAAGCCATTTGGTGCTGCGTTCTAAACTTAAAATTTTGAGCGTTTGGCGTAATGACGTAATGACGTTTTACCTAACAATAATGCCCTATCAGTACGTCGCATTTGAAAGTTTTTACCCAATCCAGATTGCATAAAAAAGTTTTGGCCCTGAACATAGGGTTATAATGGGGAATCTCGTACACCCCTGCCGTAAATTACATCAATTTCTTGGAAATCCCTTTTAAATTTCCGTTGAAGGTGAAATGCCCCTTGGCCTTTAATTTCTGTGTTTGTCCGGAATTTTGGTCCTGGCGTTCTCATTGTAATAAAACTACGCCTGTCCTCCTTTTGAACAAGCAAGCATACATTTGGGGTTTCCTAACGGCTATTTGAACAACATTGATCAGGCTGGGTTACATAATCTCGAGCTTGCAATGAGGAATACAAAGAAGATGACTATATGTTATCATGGTTTAGCATGTCTCCCAAACCCAAAGTCTACAGCATGTTCTTCGTATGCATGTTGAAGATTTGGAATGTTCTTTTAAGTTCTGAAAAATTTGTCTCTCCGAACCCATGAAATGTGCTACTTGACTCGCTATCAAGCGAAAGCTGTAGGGTAAAGGATATTTAATAAAATGTGCTAGACCTTTATACGATGGTTAGTGAGCTCTAAAACCAGGATAACTACTGTTTGTGTCATGCACGACTATCAAGTAGGACCTGGTTTAAAAGAGGCACCCTCTCTGGCCACTTTTAAGAAAAAAATTAATAATAGAAATAAAAAAAACTTCATTTATGTATGGTTGTTTTGGTTGTCTGTCACGGTCCCTGAAAAACAGTCCTAAGGTACGGACGGGGCCACCGTGCCTAAAAGGGTAAAAATGTAAATGTAACTGTAAATGAACGCAAGGTTGTCGTCTACGCATTTTGCTGTCATTGTAAATGAATTAGAACTAAAATTTCTCTTAAACTACTTAAATCAATGATTTTTATGTATCCGAGGATCCAGGACAGTCTTTTGAATTCGTACGCTATTCTAATTTATTTTTCCTTGTTACTTTTTCTTTTTTTATATTCATACACATACTTTTGTAATTATTTTTTTATCTTTTTAATCTGTACATATTTGCCCTTTTATGTTTTTTATTGTATATTGTAATCAATTTTTATTGAGAATGAAATAAAAAATTTTAAAAAAAATTAAAAAAAATTGTAAATGAATCTCAGCATTCAATTCCGTCGAATTGTAAGGTTCATATGATGTACCTTGTACCTGCACTATTGCAATTTTTATCATTTCAGGTTTATATAAAGATGACGACGAAAAAGACGATGGGAAATACAAGCGTTTCGATGTGGCGTAAAGTATATACGTTAAAGTTCACTTTTTCGGATTTTGGTACACTTAATCGCTTGAATTTTGCAAATGTTTTGATTACATTATTTACAGAGCTACTAATTATTCTTCGTTATAGTATGCTGGATAACATACATATCTTTCATTTAAGTATTCCTTAGAGGGTGTAAGTTTGTCAGCTTTTAAGTTAATATCGAGGTTGTTAACCTTTTCCGTGTTTTTATAGTCTCTTGAAATATCGACTGTGGCTTAATAACTGTATGTATATGACGTCGTACGCCTACTAGTACTTTTTGGGTGGGGTACGCTTAAATCTTAAATACTACCCCGAACAGTAGAACCTGCTCAATGTCTTTTGAAAAGGCGCATTCGATAGGTTTTGATATATGCCTACACTGTGTCAGTTTCAAACTCATACATCATGTTGGATCAAGGCTAGAATTCGAATCCGTTCCGATTTAAACGGAGCATTAGGGTAAGTCTAGAGCATGGCTTAACAACTTTGTGTTTGACAAAGAGAGACCTTGCAATAAATCGACAATGTGTGTGGTTAATATGTAACTTAGTTAGCATATCCCGAAAAAATCGGTAGGGAGAGGCCTAATGGTTCAATTTTATTCCCTAAAACTCTCTGACATAAGTATAGAAGATTAAGGTGCACATGATGTTTATGGCCCATTAGCAAGGGTTAGTATCGCTAGTTTTGCGGATTCATGTTTAGTGCGATTGTGCTTGTAGCTCTTTAAGGATACACTGCTGTGAGTAATTCGAACATCAGGGTGATCGGAGAAATTTTAAACATTGATTTAAAAAGTTCAAGGATATTCAGTTTTTAGTTATTTATCTAGTCCATACAGAAGAAGAACTGTTGTAAACATATCCTACACTATAGTTGATAATTTGGTGTCCAAAAGGTGAATGATATGACTAAAATATATCAAAAACTGTATCGTACTGCCGTGCCTAAAGGTGGAAACCACAGAGACAATGATCGTTTGTATAGGCAGTCAAATATTTTGATGATGTTTAGGGACTTTCTGCGGAGATAAAACCAATACGCTGCTAAATGATACCCTATAACCATTTGGTCGTTATAAGAAGGTTGAGGGTCTGTAGTTTAAGTTTGCTATTTGAAACTTACCCCGTACGTTTTCCCTAGTTTGTGAACAGCAACGGCTGTTGCAAAGATTGCTTTTGCAAAACTGCTTGCAGCAGACGAAAAATTTATCTAAACAATGTGGTAAATCTTGGTGTTCCGCGTACGTTATTCGCTTTCCACCTGATTGCTGTTGTGAATACGTCAGATTTACCTAGTTTAAGTCGATATAACTTAGATTTATAGCTTTTCCTTTTCGTTTCTGGGCTTAAGGTCCCGTTTTCATATCACCTACAAAAACGGAGTGAACATTACTCAGATTTTGGAGCGTTTCGTGTCGTATAGCTTTAACATTATATAAACACGAACCCCTATTCGATAAGAAAACCATTAGGCACTCCGAAAGCTATCCGGGATAAGGTAGCTAACGGGACCTTTCTTTTCGCCCATCTTCACACACTTCTCATGTTTTGTAGATAATTGTTGTTTTATACCTGCATAAACATTGTATGTTTTAAGTTTCATTGCTCTACCATCGATTGTAATAATGTGATTTATTATAAATTGTCTTTATAATCAATAAATAACCTTAAAGCTGCGTGCAACTTCAATTTATTTTGTTTTCTTTCTGCAATGGTAGTCGGCAGTCCATATTTGTGAGAGCGGTGCGAGTGTCGCAAAACTCGTAGCCTGCGCGCAGACCCAAACCTCCGGCGAAAGACCTTTTTTAGTCGACCTACCTAATCTCGCTTGTCGCTGCGATGAAATAAAGCGGCTGCCGCACAATTCTCTCGTTGAAAACATAATATCAGCACATCTAAAGCAAAAGAAAATTGTGCAAAAGACCATCAATTGGTGCATTTTCCTCCGTATCTGGGTATATTCCGCCGCTGCAGTCAATTGTTTCGGCCTATTTCTGACATTTTCAGGGCACGACGAAAAAAAAGCTTTTAAGTTCATTACATGTTTTGATATTCATTGCAACTGTAATAAGTATTAAGGGAAGAAATCTAATCTGACAAATAGATGGTCATTTAATTTTTTGATCAATCAAAACACGACGATTCCTTTCTTAATATCACATAAGCTAGAGTTTCTTTTATAAAGAATCTTTCTTCGCCATTTACAATCACATTGTACCTATGGCCTTTAAGAAAAGTCATAAATTCTTCTATAACTTCATCACATAAGGTTTTTCTCGGATCCTCTTCAAAGTTTAAAAAGAATTGTAGCATAGCTTGACCGATAGCGTTACCTTCACTCCACATTTCTGTGACGTCAACGTCTGCCGGAGCTTCCAAAACTTCCCATTTGAAATCACTCTTTTTAGCAGCTCTTATGACCTCATTTGACGTGAT
>JAADKT020011129.1:0-14745 GCA_011763395.2 Chrysaora chesapeakei
CTACGTAGTAGGTTATCTGATCAAGACCTTGACCCTGGCTCTGATACTACCGTAGCTGGGGCTCGAACCCCGACCTCGCTGAGCTTCTGACCCCACAAGACAGCTGAATTTGACCACGACACCACACCACCCACCTTCAATGCTTATTTACGTGGCTTTCGAGCCCAGCAACCGTTAGATTCCATTGTACCTTCTAATAATTATACCGCTCACCCAGAATCATTTTATACCCAGACTAAAGAAAATATAATCTTAGAACCATTGATAAGGTTTTTTGTGAAAACTCTCCCCCCCCCTTCTGTAGAGAATATTTTAAGTAAAAACCGGGGTAACATTTCTGTCAGCTAATATCAAGGAGTACCCCTGGGAGCATTTATCCTATCAGGGGTATGCCATCTTGAAATTTTATTATATTCTAGATGGCAGACAGTATGATCCTACCGACTTTGATTTCAAGAAGGTAGATGCGGAGGAAGCAAAGAAAGATGCGGTGGCGCAACAACAGGGATTCGATGCTAGTAAATTTTCCAGTAAGTTACTGATAAACTTCCCGAAATTTTGCCTGAAATTGATCCAATGAATACCTTCTAATGTTGTCCCCTGAGAGTTTATTGTCCTCATAAATGTACTGACAAACATGATTTATTCGGAATATTAATTTTTTCATATTTTCTTCCCTGCTAGGTACTACAAAAGGTAAAAATTCATTTTGTTTTTGTTACTTATAATATGCTTTAGTTAGTATAAATTGTTACAAGTTACTCTATGTTACTTTAGGTTACTTTAAGTTACTATAAGTTACTTTAGGTTACTTTAAGTTACTATAAGTTACTATGAATAACTACAAGTTAACATGAGTTACTACAAGTTACTATAAGCTACATTCAGTTGCTTTTAGTTACTTTAAGTTACTATAAATGACTATAAGTAGAAAGCTACCACAAGTTACTCTAAGTTACTTAAGATTTCCATAAGTTACTATAAATAACTGTGAGTTACTATAAAGCTAAGTTAAATTACTGTAAGCTACTGTGAGGTACTATGAATAAGTAATTAGCTATCGCAAACTACTATTTGTTACTATAGGTTACCATTAGTTACTATAGGTGACAGTTAGTGTCTTTATGTTACTTAAGCTGTTACTATAAGTAACTATAAGTAACTATAAGCTACTATAAATTACTTTTAGTTACTTTAGCGCACTTAAAGTGTCTGTAAGCTACTATTAGTTACTTTATGTGACTTTAACTGACTTTAAGTGACTGTTAGCTACTATTAGTTACTTAAAGTTGCTTTAGGTCACTTTAAGTTACTATATGCTACCATTAGTTACTTAAAGTTACTTTAGGTTACAACAAATCACTATCGCTTTTGCTGTATCTTTTTTATTTAAATGCTTTGCTCTTATTATTCCAGCGAATGTGGCCAACAATCTTGTGAAAGGTAGGTCATCAGTTAGAGCTAAAATAGCCTATGACATATGTTGGAAGATACTAAATCTTTTACTTTTTCCTATTTATTAGAATTAGAATTATAAAATATCTAATTGCTGACTTTTTAAATTATTTTTTATCTTTCTATAGCCGCTGAAGCTGCTTTGAAAGGTATGTTGTTCTTCAACTTCAGGTCAACATTTTAAATAAGTAAATTCTATACACTTTTTTGTCTGTACACTTTTTTGTCTAAACGAAAGCAAACAAAAAGCTAGAGTTAAACTACGGCTTAACCTATTAAATGATACAAAATCAACACTTCTAGTTAGAGTACTTAGACTTAGTTCCTCCCGTCCCTTTTGGAACATTTAGCAACGATTTGCCACCATTCTCCTCTATTCTGTACCCCCCTCGCCCGCCTTTCAAACATTGCTTGTCAAACATTTCTTTTGTTTTTGACAAACTGGAACAACTTGCAACATTTCTTAGCAACAAGGTGTTCGCGCTTGCGCATTAGCAAAAATTACGTTGTTCCGTGTTGGACAGCAATGTTTTTTGACGTGGCCAAACGGTCAAAGATTTGTTGTAAAGCAAATTTGAAATGTTGGACCAACAATGTTTGATCGTTTGGCCAGGGCCTAAGATATCAACTGTAACAAATAGTGCAATCAGTCCAGTAAAACAGAACAGAAGAAGCGACATTTTTTCTACTGATACAACAAAAGAAGAAAAGCCAATTTAAGATTTGGAGCAATAAGAAACTAATTTTAAAAGATAAGGCTCAAACCATGGAAAGAAACAAGGAACTTTAGGCTCCAAAATTAAGGTTCCTTATAAAAGAGACGTGCACTTGTATACAAAACTTTTTCTGTTTCTAAATGATTTTCTCTCTTTTTTGCAGCTGCCAAGAAGTTACTGCCAGGTAAATAATTTTCGTTTAAAATCAAGCATAAAAAGCAATAATTCGTTTCAGAGTGAACAAGACAGCAACCACTTCGAATTAATCTTGTAATTAAAGTATAACCCTTTTACACCCGGATTTATTTGCATGTAAAAGTTTAAATCTTTATGACCGCAAGTTTTCCAGGGGGTAGCAAATACCAAGATTGTTGAAAGCAGATAGCTTCAAAGAAAATAACTAATATAAATCCAATAATATATCATGCATTTACCCCCTGATAATATCACGTTTTACAGTGTTTATCAATGGACCATATGGTCCCTCCAGAAGTGAAAGGGTTAAGTTTAAGCTATGTTATGTATCAGCCATTGAAATTGTTATCAATTTTTAATAGATTCGAAAAGCAAAGTTTTCCGAAAGTCAAAAAGTGGAAAACATAAAAGAGAGGATGATGAAGACCCAGAGCTTGAGGAGATGAAATTGTCAGCCATGGCCTCGTTAAAAGGTAGGGAAAGTTGCTTTGCGTTCAGTTTTGAAGATGTAAGGCCTTGCCAAAACAATCAATCATTGTTTGTCAAACATTTTAGATTCGTTTGCCAACCCAAGGTGTGACCATTTGGCCTTGTCACAAGACATTGCTCATGAAACATTTTTTGCTTGATACAAGCATAAAAAGTTTTTAAGGCCCTGGTCAAACGATCAAACATTATTTGTTCAACATTTTAGATTTTTTTGCCAAACAATGTTTGACCGTCCGGCCACATCAAAAAACATTGCTCGTCAAACATTTTTTGCTCAATTTAAGCATGGAGTGTTTTTGAAGATTTTTAAATAGATCCCTGAAGTGATTCTGCTTGTGAAGCAATGTTTTGTGATTGACCAGTTGATTCAAATACACTGATTGATCCAAAGCAAATTGACGACATTAAGTGCTTCAGTTTCTATTCTGTAATCAAACCGCAATTAAAATCTATAGGAGTCTTGTTACAAAAATAGCAATTTCGTGGTCGATATCGTCATTTTGCCTATGGATAAACTATGCACAAATTCGACTATCTTAGTTCTCTTATTTTATCTTTTTTATTGTCATCTGAGTTTTGTCAATCATTTTTGCAAAATGATATATATTATTATTATTTTTTCTAGCGGCAAAGAAATACCTCAGAAAAACTGAAATTGTTGACTCAGCAAAACACAAAAACAAAGAAAAGAGATCGATTGAAATTGGAGATGAAAGTTGGGTGAATTTAGACAACGGAAAAGATTTGCTTGTTGCTTATTTAGGAGGAATAGATGACTACAGAAGACAAACAAGAAGTGTTGATGATGAAGATGAAGAAGATTTGGAAGCTAATGATGGTATGATGTCTTCTGACCTCTAACCCTTTTTCAGACTCTTCACTGGTGATAAAGTGTGGAGATTAAGACACGAACGAGGATATGACGTTTCTAATTTTATTTGACCTTTGGTTTCTTTTTAACCCTCAATCTTTTTGACCTTATGCTACTCTTGACCTTTGACCTCCATTCGACCTATGACCTCTGTTGACCTTTAACTGCTTCTAAGCTCTCTCTTCTTTAGACCCAAACCCATCTTTATCTTTTGGCTCATTTGACCTTTAGCCTCTAGTGACCTGATTTTTACCTTCCCATCCTTTCAATCCTTTTGTTATTTGAACCAGACTATCTTAGTGAAATATAAATGGCACTGAAGGTCGGTAAGCTTGACTAACAGATCTCAGGCCCTCCAATCTCTTAAAACCATTCACTGACCTCTTTTCACCTCTCATTATCATGTTACTATATAAATCTATTCGCTTGACAATCCAAAATGTTTTCTCACCAGATAAGCCTAAATTCGAATATCGACGCATGACGCTTGGCGCATCTGGCGACGGTGAGTTCATCAATCGATTCGAAGAAGACGTCACCAAAACTGATGACATATCAAAAAGATCTATCACTGGCAATGACGTCGCTTCCGATTCTGTAAAAATTTTGGCTCCTGTATCCAGAAAGGCAAACGTTGTGTACACAAAGAATCCGGGCAAACGAGATATTGGTGAATCGACCCCTGCGCAGGCCAGAACAGCAAACAGCACAGAGGTGAATATGGTAATTTTGTTTATCTGTTTACAATAGTATTTCTTCATACAACCTAATAGACAAAGCCCAAACTACCAGTTTTTTTATAAGAACACTTGGCTTCGATTCTAGCCTGTTTCTTATTTTTGAAGCGATTTTTCACTAACTTGTCACCCCCTACCCTTCTCGAAAACATGTTTAAAATGCGTTTCCGGGCAAGGGCTTTACGCTGGTGAACTTTGCTTGTGCGTACCTCAAATAGTTTCGGAGATAGCAAAAACGTTTGACCCAAATTTCAGCCTGGTGTTTCTCATAAAGGTTGTCCTTATAAAAAACGTGTAGATTACACCCATGCCAAGCTAGGTGGACTAAGCCAGCAATCAATCTTTATTTGTTGACGCAGGTCAGGGTTTTTGAAGCTCAGTGAGGCTGGGTCCAAGCCACAGCTACAGTAGCGTCACAGCCAGGGTCGAAGTCTTCATTAGTTAACCTATTGTTAGTCTATCCTAACGACAAACGCTAAATACACCAATTCACCTTCACCTTCACCTTTGCTTGTTTGTTTTGGTTCTGCTGTAACCGCACTCTCCCCGGAAACTCCGGAAACCAAAACTTTGGTCTCCCTTTGGTTTCCCAAGGTGCAAACAGGGTCATAAAATAATGCCCGCTGATCCCTAATGGGCATCGCTTATGGTTATCTGATCGTCTTCGAAACTCTTACTTTCGTTCTTGGTTAATGAAGACATTCTTGGCAAATGTTTTCGCAGTTGTTCGTTTTTCGTTAATCCAAGATTCCATCTTCGTTTATGGTTAGAACTATAATCTTAGGAAAAACTGTTGAGACGATTTCCAACTTAGCTGTTTTGAGCGACAAAGTCAAGCCCCTCCCCCCCCAATTCAATGTTGATTTGGTAAAAAACATTCCAGGATCGATTAACTGTATTTCTTTAGCAATTTAAAACCAACTTTGAGTAGGGGAGAGGGGTTAAGAGTTACTATTTTGTAAAAAGAAGGCAAAAGCTGATCTGTCTCAACTAGTTTTGTCTAAGATTTTAGGGCAGTACCTGATCATCACCCTATGTTTTACTTGTAGAACATGTTGACATGTACTTGAAGAAAGCATATTTAGTCCTACTCATTATTCTACTCTAACGATGTTACAATGAATTCAAATATTGTAACACTGAACCCTCACTAAGTCTTTCCTTTTTAACTCTAGGTGTCTTCGAATTCGACAGCATCAAATAACACGATTGCCGCAACGAACGCAGCTGCGACAAACGCAACAGCAGCTTCACCTACACCAGGTTTGAGCTTAAAGTTTGTTTTCATTTGTTTCCATGCTCGTCCTTCAAGATAACCGTAAAAGCTCAATTCATTTCTGTAATATCCTTCTTGACTGACTAAACAATTAAGCATAGCTGTCAAAACATTTGAGAATTGCTCTACAAACAATGTTTGACCGTTTGACCACGTCACATTACTCGGCAATACTTTCTTCTTGTCTAAAGCGAAAACATTGATCGAGTAATGAAACATTGTTTGTTAAACATTTGAGAATTGCTCTACAAACAATGTTTGACCGTTTGACTACGTCACATTGCTCGACAACAATTTCTGCTTGTCTAAAGCGAAAACATTTGTCAGTTGATGAAACTTGCTTTTCAAACCTTTGTTAATTGCTGCACAAGCAATGTTTGACCGTTTGGCCACGTCACAACAATTTCTGCTTGACTGAAGCGAAAACATTGGTCAAGTCATGAAACATTGTTTTTCAAACATTTGAGGTCTGCTTCACATACGCCACAGAACATTGAAGAACCGTTTAAATAATGCTTTTGAAAAACTTCAGTAATATTTTCTGCTTGTCGCAGACATAGTTGCTTGACAAGCAATGTTTTACGAAATACATAGCTGAACGATCAAACATTATGTTTGACAAGCAAATTTCCGATGTTTGACAAACAATGTTTGCCCGTTTCGCCAGGGCCTTAAACCCTGTTCACACTACAAAAACAAGCCTAGCTCGGCCCAGTGTTATGAAAGCCTGGGCCTGACCAAGGCTAGTGTGAACGCGTAAAGCTTTGGCTCGGCCAAAGATAACATGGCCGAGGTTCTTAGGTGGACTTGGCCTTGGTTTCCTCAACCCAAATTTTCGCGCGTTCTCACCGACCGGACCAGACCCTCTGTAAATTTAGGCCGAGCCTAGGCTCCTTTGTGTACTGTAAACAAGGTTATAGAGTTTGCTGCAGATGTAGTTAAGGCCTTTCCAATGAACCTCCGCTCTATAAACTGCCTGAGAAATATAAAAAATAACGTACGCACCGATGGATAAATACAGTTTTAGGGCAATCTTAATTCAGTCTTTGGTTGATATATATTCCTGCAGCCTGGCTGCTCGTACCGACACTGGCTAATACGTTATAATCTTCAATCTCACAGCTCCCTCAAACTCATCAGTAACTTTGAAAGAATCATTGGCAGCACCTACAAATGCCTCGCTTTCACCAGCCAATACGTCAGCACCTGTCACTCCAACAACAGATAATAAAAATGCAACCCAGCCTGCAGAGGTTAAGAGCATTTCTGTATCAGCAGAGAAAAGTATTTCAATTAGGAAGCGTCGATCTCTTGATGAGGAAGAGGATGAAGATGAGAAGGAAGGTGATGGTGTGAAAAAAATGGCTGCAAGGGGAGAGAAGAAGGACAATGCGCCAAAAGATGTTAAAAGACACATCAAAGAAGGTTTGCAATTTTCTTTGACTTTTGATGACCTCTGGTCTCTGCACTTTCATGACCAGTGATTTTTGACATGATTGCATGTGATCTTTGACTTTGGATAACCCTTTGATCTATGAAATTTTATTACCTGTGATCTTTGACCTTCTTTGGCCCATGATTGTTGACCTTTGATGACCTTTGATCTATGATCTTTCATAGCTATGACATTTGACCTTTGATTTTTTCCTTTCGTAACCTATTTGCCTTTTAGTAATCTTTCATCTGTTATCTTTTATACAACTTTTGATATGTGACCTTTTTTAACCTTGGGTTAGTGCTCTTGATGAACTATGCTGCATGACCTCTTGACCTTATCTATTTATAAAATTTTCCAGATGATGACGTCAGTGAAAGTGATTTTGCAAGATTGCTAAATGAAGAGGCGGATGCGGAGGAAACTGCGGAGCATCAGCTTAAAAGATCATCACGAGGCTCAGAGAATCATGATAGTGAGGATGATTATATTGCAGCTGATAATCAAAAGAAGGAAGTTATCAAAAAGGTATGTTTATAATAATAAGTATGATACCATTGGCTGTTATAGCTTAGCGCCTTATTTTCACTATCACGATGAATCAAGTGAATCAAGATAGTCCCACCCCGAGTAACGTCTTTGCAGTACAGTGGAGGATATTCAGTGCAGACGAGGGATATCATCAGTACTGTGGAGGGATATCTCGGATCACTCTTATGTGCGGGTTACTACTGTTTTTTTCTCTAATTATTAGAGATCTTCCGAAGAGAACGAAAAGAAAGAATATAATCAGCTGAGGAGTCACGTTGAGAAAGGTTTGAAATTTTCTACATTTATTTATAGTTTTCACCTTGACCTCTGGCTTCTTTTTTGACCTTTAACCTAGCCTCTTAGCTTCTGACCCCGTTTTTGAGTTTTTCTTTTGCACCTTCTCATCTTTACCGGTCATCAACAAAAGCCTTGACCTACAAAATTCGATTCTTGGTCTTGGTCGGTTTTTTATTCATGATCTATGACCTGATACCTTCGACCTCTGACCTATCACCTCTAATATTACCGTTCTTTGATCTTTCATATTTGATCTTACAGGTGTAGAGAAGCTAATGGCATTGGTAGTGAATTTGTATAAAGAACAATCAACAATAAAAGGGTTTGAAGATTCAGTTGTCGATTTGAAAGATGACATTGCAACACAGCTGAAATTGTCACCTGATAAAAGAGATCAAGTTATGAAAGAAATAAGAAGTGAAATAGAAAAAACTGCTTCAAGTAAACTCAAGGGTTTGTGAACAATGTGTTTTTTCTAATGTTCTAATCTTTTTGAATAATTCGTTTTTCTAATATTTTCATTGTCAAGGATTGCTCCCCCTAGGGGGGGGGGATTTCCATCAAGTTTCGTACGGGTATGTGCCGCTAAACAGGCTGTCGATTTTGCTGTCCATGCTATATCTTTCAAATGTTCCGGAAGGATATACAATATTTGAATTTGCAATTTTTTGCTGTATAATAGTATATTTTTTTGGGAAGCAATGCCCCAAGGTAAGTTTATAGAATCACAGAATCGAGAATGCACACCCTCATACCCTCATACAAGTTGGGGTTAAGTGCCCCCTTCGGGGTAGCTCATTTCTTGCTTATTTTACATACTGGTAGGTTATTAACGGTAGCGGAACCCTTTAGAAAGTTTGCAATCAAACTGAAAAGAAATTCGAATCAAACCTGACCTACCGCATCTGCTTGCATCTTTATATAAGTTCTAAACTTATATTATGTACTATGTATATTCTGGCATTGAATCCGAGTTTGCAACAAGATCATCAAACGGTTATTCATGTTTCAGATCTGACGTCATCAATTCGAAACGAAATCAAATCATTCGCCAAATCGCACCCAGCCAGTGACAAGAAAGCAGAGACAGCCATAAACTCTATTCCAGACCTCCCAGTTAGCGATGAAGATTACTCGAGAGCGAGACGTGAGATTTCAAAACGCGGCGCTGAATTGGATGACGTGGAAAATCAATTCGAGGCACAAGAAGTTCCCAGCATCCTTAGAGAGCATTTCAAACGCAATGCAGAAGAGGACGAATTCAAAGGAGAGAAAATGCTCTCACGTAACCATAGAAACGTACCAGAAGACGACACCTTAGATGATGAGCTCAGTGAAATAGCCGACTCATAAGCTATTTACTTCCTTGATTGCCTTCCTGGAATCTCTCCACAGCTTCCATGAATTTCAATGCGGAAGAGACAATGCGGAAGTAAACTTGGAGATTTCTACGAAATATAGATCTTAATTTGGCCTGGATAGCAGGTAAGCTCTTTGTTGCCCTGTGGGTGTCATGAAGTCATGTATTCTGTTGGTCAAGGTGAACTGTGAACTCTAAGCTTTAAACTTTAACTTTTAAGCTTTGACCTCTCGAATTCGACCTCTAACTTTAAGATTTGCTTGTTAATTTTTTAAACAAAGAAGAAAACTGGGACTAAAATTGGGCTAAAGTTAAAAATTCACAAAGAAAAAATCTTTTGTAGATTTTGTGTAGAAATTTTAAATAAATCATATTTTAGAGTATTAGAATATTTAATATTTATAACCAGTTTAATCACTTAATTAAAAAAACCAAAATTAACTAATAAACCATTTCCCACTGTACATTAAACCTTTAATCTTTCAATTGCCTAAGTAAATGTAACAAAAGTTTTCTAAAAAATTGTAAAATGTGTCTAAATGTCGGTTTCTGGTGTTCTATGTTTCTGTTGGTTTTTAGGCAACATTCCGCTCTTGGGGAAAAATTATTAGAAATCACTGCCTAAGTTGTGTACTTGCCTAAGTAAATTTAATTTAAAGATCTGAGCGGGATATGTAGATTATACGCCTTTCAACTGGGCCTCGTTGCGTAACTGAAACACTTAAGCATTTAAGCAATTACGCATACATTAACTCCCAAAACTTTTAGACGTAAAATTTTCTATTTTATTTTCGGACGATTAATTCAGGTTGCAAAATTCGGACAAAACTTCGGACAAGTTAAACATTACGAATAAGAGATAATCTCCGGCTAAATAAGAGAAAAAATCGATCTTTATCTATATTTTTTCCTTCAAAAAAGAGTAAAAAACAAAAATTAATCAAAATCCAAGTGTTTGACTCGAATTCGTTATCACCACAAGCGGTATCGAGGTCTATTTTTTCATTTTCATTTCATTTTCATTTCAAAAAAAGGTTTACTAATACAGAGCTACAATTACTGATGATAAATAATATAAAAGCATTAGAGAGAGATACAAGAGGAAGGTAGTCCTTCAACCCACAGGCTATTTTTCAAGGGGCCCTCCAAAGTAAAAGTGATTAGAATGGTGAAATATATCCTTAAATTTTTTATTTCGACATTTTCATCAATGATTTAGGCGACTACTTTTTTAAATGCTTTAAGAGAGGATGCCGTTTTACACTCCGAGAGAGAGTTCCATTGCTTTGCACCTCTTAATGAGAAACATCTCTGGCCATTTGAGGAACTCCGCTTTGGGAGTCTCAAATCGGTAGAGGTATTCCTCAGGTTGAAAGAAGTGCAAGCCGAGTTTTTCGTAAATAGATCACACAAGTACTGAGCAGCCTGGCCATTAATAGACTTGTAGATTAATAATTTGCAGCTCTTCATTATCTAAAGAAATCAATCTTCTGGCTCTGAATCACCGTTGATAGATAGGCTCAGAAATTTGGGAAATACCTGCCTTTTCAAAGTAGCAATACACCAGTAGCATTAAGAAAAGCATAAATCGAGTCAAACGCCAGCGTTGTTTTTTCTTTTCGTCCGATTTTATTTTTTATGGCGGTAAAAATTTCTGACGATTAAGGGTGTATTTGTTGGTCAAATTCTGTTTTCAGCAGACGCCTTCTCTTTTCGGCAGACGTCGAGACGTATTTTTTGGTGCAGTACCTTCAAAACCTTCCGTCCCTGAAGCTGGAAGGTTTCGCAGACATCGCAAGGAATCTCGTTCTCGCCATAAAATGAATGGTTTAGTTTGGTTTCTCTGATCAGACTACCGTTTTCGGCAGCTGTGTTTTTTTGGAGCAGGAAACATTTTCTTGCTAACTCTACTGTTTACAGATTTTGGAAGATCTGCCAAAATTACGAGGTTACCAAAAAAATACACCCTAAATTTTCGGACCCCTTATTTGTCTGGGAAATTTAATTTTTGGGAATTAATGTTTTTTGTCTAGTACTTATTTATAAAAGCAGAGATGAGAAAGAAATTAAGACATCATTTTTCACGAAATTCTACAAATTTGTTTTTTCCAAAATTCTTTACGGATATAACTTGATAAGTACAAAAAGTGTCAATTTAATATTTAGAATCCCTTGAAATGTTCATTTTTCCTCTGTGCGTCTTTAGTAACTGTAAGAAAATAAAGGTTGTTGTTAGACCAATATGCGTAATAAACGTTTTGATGCCGTTGCCGTTAAGAATGCTAGCGACCTATGGAGTTAGAGCTTTCCGTGCAGAATTGTCAATATCAGTTGAATCTACAGGGGCGCCGGAAGCACGGGGGCAGCGGGGGCAGCTGCCCCCCCTGCCCTCAGAAAAATTGCCAAATTCTTTTATTTTCCCATTGTTTTGCCCTAAAACTGTTGCTTCTGCCCCCGCCGTCTTGCATTGCTTCCGGCGCCCTTGAATCTGCATCGTGTTGGGGTTGAAGTCACGAGTGGTTGTTGATGAAGTAAGATGACTGGGATGTCCCAAATGTCAAGCAAATTTTATAGCTGGACAAAGTAAAGTTGCTTAATAACGTTTTGTGCTGTGGGAAATGAGATATTTTGCAAGCCCGCAAACTGGGCAGTCAGTCGTGTTGAATGGAAGGCCGATTTCGGCCACAATCGAGGGGATTTACTTGCTGTTTTTGGAGAGTGAACGATGAGCGGAGAACCCTGCCACGTTTGCACAAACCACGTTTGCACAAACTAGGTTGCGATTTGGGCATCGGATGGTTGGGAACTGTTGCAATAGTAATTCGTGTAAAGTCGAGATGTTTACGCATAGAAAGCCACGCGTGGGGCCCAATTATCCGCCATTATGCTAATAATCAACCGAACAACAACTTCTAGGGGGGCAACAGGCTGACCTGCCCGCTAATGTCTGCAGGCTTGTAGATCTTTGGGGCACCAGTCCGACCTGCCTCCTATTGTCTGTGGGCCTTAAGATATTAGGGGGCACTAGCCCGACCTGTCCGCTAATGTCTGCAGGCTTGTAGATCTTGAGGGCATCAGTCCGACCTGCCTCATTATCTGTGGGCCTTAAGATATTAGGTGACACCAGTCCGACCTGCCTCCTATTGTCTGCTGGCGTTTAGATCTTGGGGGCACCAGCCCGACCTGCCTCCCATTGTCTGCGGGCCTTTAGATATTATGGGCACCAGCCTTATCTCCCCTGGTATCTACGGGACCAAATTAAAACAAGGTGAGTAACATACTTACTTGTGGCAGTAGACATTTTCTGGATAATCACAAACTGAAATCTTTGGGTTGAATTTCAGTCCTTTTGGACAATATTGATGATAACCAATTCCCCACTCATCACACTGGATAAAGGCATTGCAATACTTTGGGTCAGCGTAGTATCCAGGGTAGCCTTTCTTGCAAACTGCGAACGAAACAAAGTATATTAGTGTAATAAAGGTTTTCCCCAACCTCTTCCCCAGGCTCCAAATCGAATTTCCACGAATCTCAACCGTCAAATCGATTTTGGCCCTGGTACCGGCCACAAGATCTGCCAAAATATTGGCAAATTTGGCCTAGGCACCAAAACAAGATGTAGATTCCGAAAGCAGATATTCTTACAAAGGAAACGCAAAGAATTTCATTGATAACTATAAGGCAAGACACTATATCTCATATAGCATCATTTTTTCGTTTTTTATACGTGTTTTTCACATAGTTTTCGGCCTATTTTGGTGTGAAAGTTTGAAGAAACTGTGACGTCACTTAAAAAATCTATTGTTTGAACAGCCAATCAAATTGCGAATAGACAAGGCCGATACCAGGGTCGAATATGGACAGCGGAGTTTCACGTAGAGGCCTGGAGACGTGGAGACGAGGTTGTTGTGAAGGACAACTGGTTTGGTGAAGGATAACTGGAACTCAAGTAATAAGTCTAATGATAACCATGACTTACCGCCATAACCATGTACGCCGTATTTCTTTCCGTGGTATGGGTAGTACGCATGTCCATAGGATTTGTATTGGTTGCAGTATACATTCTTCTTGTAATCGCAAACTCCATATTTTGAATTGAAGTACAAACCTTTAGGACAGTACAAATGGTAGGCCTTTCCATGAGCATCGCATTGGATGAAAGCATTGCAATTATAAGGATCGGGGTAATATCCAGTGCTGTGTTTGTTCTTGTAGCAACCTGTAAATATAGAATTACCCCCGTCATTGATTTCTATATGGGGGTTAGACTTGTTTAACCCTAGTTAGTGACTATAACAAGACGGGTTGTCCCGCGTTTTCCGCGGTAACTCAAGGTTGCAAGTCTTCCGCTTTCGTTGTCCGTACAAGTTAGATTAGCTAAGATTGAGAAGTTCGAGAAGCAAAATTTATATCTATGTGAATCAAAGTTTTCCCCTCCCTCCCCTTTCTCCCTCTTTTCTCTTTCCCTTGCTATTTTTCCTTCCGACAGAACCTTTTTCCGTTTCTGTTGGACAAGGTGCATTGCCCGGAAACAGCGTTTCCCATAGCCAATCACCTGACCGTAAGGAGTCTATTGTGCAGGCAAACAGGGCAGTGCACAAAATGCCCAATTTTCCTGCTTTCCCCGGGGTTATAGGAATTAATGCCTTGTTGTAAAGTTAATATTTCATCATATTTTAACCTCGTTTATATCTTGCCTCGTAATCGTAACAAGCGGATATTCTTGTAATAGTTTAACACCTTGTAAATCTGATTACTTTTTATTTTACCATATTTGGGCTTATTATTGGTAACATATAATACACTTACTGGTGTAGGTTGACGTCGGCATATGCTTTCTGATGTAACCATAACCGTATTTGGGTCCGCAGTAGACATTGTAGGCGTGGTCACAAACCCCTATTTTGGGGTTGAATTTGGTTCCTTTGGGGCACCATAAATGGTGAGCTTTGCCAAAGTCATCACACTGAATGAATGCACTGCAGTCCTTTGGGTCAGCGAAATGGCCGGGCTTATAGCAAGCTGGAAAAATAAAAAGGGAATGATTTATCATACAGAATTTGAAGTATTGCTTTTAATGATTTACAGTTCAAGTTAACTGAACCAAACTACCATCAGTTATGCGAAACTGACCCAAATCAATCCGCTGAGACCGAATTCTAACGAATCATAGTAATCTAGATAAAGTTTAACCTGAGTAAAATCAATCCCAGCCAATCCCAGGAAAGTAAAGCCTACTGCCTACCCAAAGCAACCCGAATTTACGCTAATCCATTAAGCGTTAATTCGATTCAATTTAACCCAAGTCAAATCAATCCCAGGTATGTAAAGCCTACCCAAAGCAACCCGAATTTACGCTAATCCATTAAGCGTTAATCCG